>LBNU01035955.1:113003-123377 GCA_014162995.1 Artemisia annua | reverse complement strand
AATTTTGGAGTGGAGAACTTTAGGGTTAAACCCTAGTACGTGTATTACAGACCTTAGAGGGTATCCTAACCCCTCTAACTTGCATGTTTAATCCAAGATAAGTCTTTATTCATACAATATGTCTATGTGTTGTGTGATATATGCATGTGCTTGTCTTTCTTTCAACATGCTAGGCTAATTTACTTTGTATTTGCTTAGATCTAATGAAACCTAACTATTGATTATCATGTGATGTGTATGTTGTGATTGTGTTTAGGTGAATGTTTCATCTACGTTAGACTTAAGAAAACTGGCTAACCTCCTATACGGTAACAAGCTTGAACGTCTTAAGAAACGCGAATCGTATGTGCGTTAATCGATTTTAAGGTAGTATTTCATGCATAGGTTGCTATCGGTGAGCTCATGATAGGATGCTTGACGTATCGTCATAGAGTGAGGTAGGAACTTATAGAGTTAGGGAATTGAACGCACTCCCTACGAGTTGTTAGGAATACACCCGTCATCCACGCAAACTCAACATACTAATTACATGGTAAAAGATAGTTAGGGAGTAATGAAATCTAAGTAAACACTACTTTCCCACCATTGTTTTTCTCAAAACCAAAAATACAAAAAATATAAGTAGTATAAAAGTAGATAACTTGGGTTAGTTGACTAGCAACTAATTCCGCCCTCTCCTCCAAAACCAGAGATTTTACTGCTTTCATAAAACATAAAAATACAAAAAGAATCTTCCTCCACCCTTAGACCTAGATTAGAGTAGCCTTTAGCCTAACGAACACTATTCCCTGCGAGAGAACGATCAATCCCCCGGTAATTGCCACTACACTATACTACATCGGTCAGGTACACTGCCTGGTGGGGATTGCAAGCTTCTCGAGATCCCTCGAGAGGTAAAACGTAGTGCGTGTTGCAATCCACGCGCATCAGCCGTATCGTTGATTCGTTAAAAATTGTCAGACTTTTATTTCAGAAACTCAATACGCCTTATTAACTAAAGTTAATGCGCTGTATGGTTTAATAATCAAATCGCTTATAATTTTATAAAAATAAATATGTCGTATGAGCAAAAGCTAATACGCCGTATGTTCGTTTAAATTTCAAATACAAGCATTTTGATTTTCAATGCGCCGTATCGAAAAAAGTCGATACGCCGCTTATATTGTTGTAGAATAATAATCCCCGATATGTATAAGAATAATAATCCCTGGTATCGGCGCCAAAAACTTGATGCGTGCGTATATCGATGTAGAATAGGATTATTATTCTTATCAAGTTTTAAATTTATATTTAGCCAACTTATCCTATAACACACTAACGAGCAGTGTACCCGATCAATGTAGCTAGTTGGTAAGTAGAGTGTCGATCACTAAGAGTGGAACGTTAACACCTAGAATATCCATCAGTATTTTAATTCCTAAGTTATTTCTAAAAACCTAATCTAACGCAAGGGGGTTCAGCCTGAGAGACTAACATGTTTTGACTAGATTAACAGTAATTAAACTATGGAGTCGAATAAGCGATAGGCTAACACGTACACAGATAGATAATAGGTGCAGATAAGAGGCCTGGCGAATAATGAAGTAGCTTGTCATTTGTTTTATTGCTAGTTTTATATGATGAGTGCTAAAATCTATTCTCTCTTGTTGGTATTTTAATTATAGGTGAATAAAATCTTAATGATTACTTATGTCTATATTATTTAACCTTTTTTAAGGGCTTACACTAACTTATAAGGCTAGTGAAGTAATCGTGGGAGGCGTATGGCAGCGCAAACAAGCTGCAACTAGACACTGATGTTATCAATGCATATTTAACAAGAACCAAATAAACATCAACTAAACTGATAATCGATGGGAAAGCAATATAAAGGGGAGCAATATGACGGTCACAAGCCTAGCAATTCTGATGGATTATAGTGTACTATTACAATAAAACAAAACTACTTAATGAACTAAATACTAGCAGGACCTTCTTACTACTCTGAGATCTTCATTTGGGTGGTGTCTTGTGTTGCTAAATCGACTGTATTCTTCTCATTAGGGTTTTGTTGCACACTAAATTTGGCTGTACAATGGGGTATTTATAGTCTTCTCTTAGAGGGTTGATGCGGCGCATCAACTAAGTTGATGCAGCGTATCTAGATAACTTCGCGTGGGGTCCAAGATTATTATATTCTGAAATATTCGTACACCGTCTTCAGATGTAGCGTATCTTCAATCTTTATGCGGCGCATGTCTTCTGTATCTTGGATTATCATTTGGTGAAGTCTTGAGATTGATACACCGTATGTTAGAATGTAATGCGGCGTATCTTGAGTAGATAAGTCAGATCTTCTTCGTTGACCAAAGTTTCATATGCAGCGCATGAGATATATATATGCGGCGCATTCTTCAAAGTCAGGAAATGGTCTTCGAATTCTTCTAAGTATGATCGTACGGTGCATCTATCTAAAATGATGCGGCGTATCTACCTTCAGTTCAGTAGACTTTTCCAACTTGATCCATTTACCTCCAATTTACGTCTAAAATAGCTAACTTTCACCAAACGCTTGTTTATAACTGAGAATTACAAAAGTAAATGATTAAGTATCAATTCTCATATAAAATATTATATAACAAGTTAAATACATAGGAGAAACGATTGCAATAAAATGTAATTATTTGATGTCATCAGCGGTGGACGATTGTCTTTACAAGGTTGTGAATTACGATTTTCATCCCTTGGTTGGCAATCATACCAATTTCTGAGATTTATACCGTAGTAATTCCATGATATCCTCCTCCACGGTATCCTCTTTGAACATAATTAGCTTCTCTTTCGGGTCATCCCATAGGTTTATCATCACGCTCTGACGATGGATGGTTACCTCCACAATTGTTACATCCGTCTCGTATCTCCTTCATTTCTGCTTTGATGTCTATAAATTGCGAGTTAATCGGAAGTCAAAGCTTCCATCTTCTCCATGAGTTTCGGATTGTCGGTACCTTTCGTGAAGGCAACGGTTTTCCTTAAAGGTTTGGTTTTGGTATCCTAGACCAATCGAGCTTCAAGAGTACTCGATCATCGAGTAGTTGATATGCCTTGTTAGGGGTCTTGTAGAGGAAGATTCCTCCAGCGTCAAGGATCCTTTGAGTAGTATCATCAATTTCTCTGTTAATTGTCTTAGTAATGTTTTTAATACGTGTATGTATCTACCTGTCTCTGTCTCTGGTGGTGATATTTAATCTATACCCTTCACCAACACTGGAGATAGCATTTTGTCCACTCCCCATAAACCCGTTCACTCACAAAATGTACTTATAACTCCTAACATTGTCAAAAACTTATTCTTTGTTCATCAATTTTTTTCATGACAATAAATGTACAATTAAATTTGATGATTTTGGTTTTTCTATTAAGGATTTCATGACCTGTCGGGTGCTTCTTCGATGTGATAGCACGGGTGACCTCTATTCTGTTACGAAGCCTTTTCCCCTTCCCAAATATTTTATTATGATTCGACACACGTGATATCTACCTCTTGGACGTCCAAGAAGTGAAGTGTTATGCAGTCTTATTTCTATTAATTCAATTTCATGAAATAAAATGAAACCTCCCATGCTTTGTCATGTATGTCAGCTTGGCTAACACGTAAGGCTTCCATTTTCTAGTTCAAATACTTTGATTAAGTCTTGTGTTGATATTGTTCACTCAGACTTGTGGACCTTCCCAATTCCGATTCTTTTGGGTTTTAAATATCATGTCTTATTTTTGGATCATTATTCTTAATATGTGTGGGTTTATCCGTCGCTTCATAAATCTAATGTTTTGTCTAAGTTTATTTATTTCATAATTTTGTTAACATTCAATTTAAGTGTGGAATTAATTTATTTCAGTGTAACCATGGTGGTGAATTGATAACCACGCCCTTCATAAATTGTTTGGTTCTAAAGGCATTCAATTTCATTTTTCTTGCTGTAAAACCTCTCAACAAAATGGCAAATCCGAGTGTATGATACATACTATTAATAATCTTATACGAAACTTAATTTTTCAAGCTCATCCACCTCTCCAGTTTTTAGTAGATCACTTAATATAGATGTTTACCTTTTAAACATCTTACCCTCTTGTGCTATGAATAATTATGTTCGTTATATTCGTTCATTGGGTACGAAACACAATTATTCTCTTTTACGTGTATTTGGTTGATTATGTTCCCCGTACTTATATGCTAATAACAAACTTGATCCACGTGCTACTCCTTCAATTTTTTTGGGCTACCCATCCAATCATAGTGGGTATCGTTGTCTTGATTTAAACACAAACAAAATTATTATTTCAAGATACGTTACATTTTGATGAAGCTATTATTCCATTTGGCTCAATGACCTCAACCTCTCCCCCTTCATACACCTTTTTAGATGATACACCTAATACCATTAATCATATTATCTGCAATTACTGTATTACAAATTCAACTGTTGCCGCACCACGCCAAACTACTCCAAAATTTATCCCTTCCCAACAACAGGCAAATAACACCTGCTCCAAACACTACAACTTCTCCATAACTGGCTCATAACAATCCACTTTAGGCCCAATTGAATCCTTCACCAGTCCAACAAAATACATCAATTCCCATAGCACATCAGCCTCCACCAGTTAACCTAAATCCCATTCGAGTTCACCCTATGGTAATGTGTTTTCGTGTCGGATCTAATCGTCTTCCTAAGCGTATAAATAAAAATGCGTCCACGAATTCTCCTTTAACCTAATTCTTATAGTGAAGCCTCTAATGATTCCTATTGGCAAAATGCTACGTGTGATGAATATAATATTCTTATTAAAAACAATACTTGGATACTTGTGCCGCGACCCAAGGATGCAAACATTATTCATTCCATGTGGTTGTTTCGGCATAAGCATTTAGCAGATGGTACCCTTAATCACTACAAGGATCATCTTTTGGCGAATGGAAGCACACAACTTTCTGGTATAGACGTTGATGAGACTTTTAGTCCGGTTGTTAAACCGGCCACTATTCGGACTATTCTAAGTCTTGTTGTTTTTAGACATTGACATGTTCATCAGCTTGATGTCAAGAATGCATTTTTACTTAGGTATTTATCTGAGATAGTTTATATGAATTAGCCTCTTGGATTTCTTGCAGCACTCTCTTTATGGTCTTAAGCATACTCCTTGGGCTTTGTTCTAGTGGTTTGCTGCATATATTACTCGTATTTGTTTTTGTCATAGTCGTTATGACTCATCTTTAATTATATACAAACAGGGTGTTGACACTGCTTATTTTCTGTTATATGTTGATGATATTATCTTGAATGCTTCCTCTGCAATGTTATTACAATGTAGTATTGCTTTATTACATCAGGAGTTTTTTATGACTGATCTTGGTCCGCTTAAATATTTTTTGGGTATTTCGGTTATGCGTAATCACTCAGGCAAGTTTTTTTTCACACTGTAAGTATGCTATTGAGATTCTTAAGTGGGCTCATATAGTTTGTTGCAACCCGTATCGGACACATGTTGATACCGATCAAGGTTAGGGGTTGATGGTGATCCTGTATCAGATCCAACATTATATTGTAGTCTCACAGGTGCACTACAATACCTTATGCCTTGAAGTAGGTCTTTCTTTATATGCATGATCCACGAAAGCCTTTCGGCTCTTAAGTGGATTTTACGATATGTCCGTGGTACTCTGGATTATGGGTTGCAGTTATATTCATCTTCTACTACATCTTTGGTTTGTTACTCCGATGCGTATTGGGCTGGTTTCCCTACTACTCGCGGATCGACCTTGGGGGTATTGTGTGTTTCTTGGCAACAACTTGCTCTCTTTGTCCTCTAAGCGTCAATTGACGCTTTCTCGTTCTGGTGCGAAGGTTGAGTATCGTGGTGCTGCTAATGCTGTTGTTGAGACTTGCTGGTTGCGGAATATATTATGTGAGCTGCATGCTCCCTTGTCTTATGCTATTTTGGTTCATTTTGTTCGTGATTTAGTTGTTGCTTGTCATGATTCGTGTTCTACATGTTCTTTTCACTATCAGTATGCTGACATTTTCACTAAAGGACTTCCTACTGCGCTGGTTGAAGAATTTAAATTCAGTTTGTGTGTTCGTTCTACTCCCGCACCATCTGCAGTGGCTGTTAGTGGATATTTGTTAGTGGGTATTATTAGTATTTTGTCTAGGCCCATTGTTTAGATATGGGAAAGCCTAGCCCATGTTTATGCTTATTTGTATTGTATTATGGCTATTAATATTATTCATTGAAGTCAATTTAGACTCCAACATGAACAACTGGGCATCCTTATTGATCCATGCAATTTTGGGATTGTTTCGTAGTCATTTTATTCAGGAGACATATGGAATCAACAAATAAAAGCTAGATATGCGATTCGTTACATATGAAAGTTTTTATTACTTTTGGTCTTTAAAAAAGATACAATGGCAAATTATTGGATTACAGTTTTTTGGTTTTTGGTTAATATGTTATGTTTTAAAGACATGTTGATTCGACACAACAAGGTGCTTGTTTTGATTCTGATGCAGTTGTTAAACAAAGATTTTTATGTTATCTAGTTTAAAACAATATTTTAGACCTTCACTGTTGGATATTAGCATGTTTTAATTTTGTTGTAATTGCATATATTTGTAAAATTTGTGAAATTACATTTATAAATATATTTAAATGAGTGACCAAATACTGGTTTAAAAAATCCATAACAATGACCAGTTTATTTGGTGTCTAAAAGTTAACGAATGTTATCGGCTTCCTAGTTTTCTTCAAAACAGTGATCTTTTCCATGACAACCATTGTTAGTCCCAAGTTGATCACATGAGTGACCAATTTTGTTGCTTAGTCACAAAATGTGTGACTAAAAGCCTCATCACAATTATTGTAACCACCGGACTATGGTCAATAATTTGTGATGAAAATAACTTGTTGGTCACTTATATATTTAGTGACCGAGCTATAGTGACAAAAAGTGACCACCCAACTTTTAAGCCCTAAACCGTTCACCACTTTTGAGCTTAGAGTGACCAAAATAATTATGTCACTAAAAACACTTTTTCTTGTAGTACGGTAATAGTTTCGTAATTTGAATATTGTTATTTTCTTCAGTTGAAATGTAAAGCCCTATAAAATGAAAAATCTAGCTCAAAATCCAGTTGTAAGTATATAACCATTAAAAATAATGTAAGTTAACATTAATTAAGAGGAGTGATTAGGAATTGCTACAATCCTAAAACGCAAGAACTAAGTGCTATGCAGCATTTTTTTTGGGAGCATGAAACGTACGACTTCATCAGGACTCAGGAGGCACATCATTGGTAGCCACTCAATGTTTTTTGGGTAAAGGGTTTCAATACCCGGTGAATTGGTAGCCACTCAATGTTTCTAACAACTCTATCATCCTGAGCGTCACCACGACACCACCACCATATGTAAATGTCGTCATGAATGGTAGGGGCGGAGCCAACAAGGGGGCTAGGTGGCAGCTGTCCCCTCACTCAAAAAAATTGTACTGTAATGTTTTTGAAATTTAGAAGCAGGCTTTGTTTTGTTGGAATGGTGAAGAAAGCATTGAAGAAGATGAAGAAACGATTTAATGGATTTACTGAAGAAGATGAAACTATGAAAAAGAAATAGTGCTTCACGTTTTTGTTTGGTGGTAGTCAAGTGGGGTGAAAAAAGAAAATGAAGGATGTCCTTTTACTGATAACCATACCAATAAGTCAAATAAGTTAGACTACATTAAGTTCTTAACTTCTTATCGTCCCATAGAATAGACTTATTCTTGTATATTCCTTGATTGTAAATATTTATATGTGAAGGTTCGTCTTCTAATGTTACACATTTTAAGGTCAAACATTTAGGCGGCTCAAAGATTTCGCTAGAACTTATAAGCAAAGAATGTTGTGTCTTAACTAAAGTCGATTATGAAAAAAAGTGTGGAACTGAGCGTGCGAGGCGAAATAAAAAAGAAATCTTTGCGGGTGATCTTGAATGCACATTTGAGATTAAGCGAAACTGCATGACATCCGATCGAGAAGGTTGTCTTTAGTGGTGATTTTCCAGCAAAAGATTGGGAGTGCAGAATCAAACCCAGGTGATGGCTCTCTTTTTCCGGCAACAGGAGAGAGTAGATGAAATCGAACGCTGGTGATGGTCCTTCTTTTCCCACTCAAACATACGAAGTAGAGAGTTTGAATTTTTAATTGGTGAAAGGGAGTTCATACGGAAAAAAGGATTTGCAGGTCAATGAAAATGTCCTTAGACCAAGTACAAAAGATAATATGTACACATTAACTGTGGCCGTGAAGAAAACAGGGGTTACTAAACATAGGCCTACTCATTCAGATTTGGAAACGATGGTAGCTTATTCTCTTGAGCCTGGAAAAATATGTGCGTTAAAGAAATTTGTGATGGGCTTATTTCAGGATATTATTTAAGTATAACTCAAATATACAACACTAAACCAGACGACATGAAAAACCTGTGAATTTAAAGAAGAAAACGACGAGGGCTGTGAACTTTATTAAGCTTGTTATGATAACTAATGGCAAAAATGGACCAAGACTATTTTTTATTTTTTTATATATAAACAACACTAAACCAGACGACATGGAAAAACTAAGATCTTCCAAAATTCTCAAGTTGCTTTGCAAGGTATTGCTGTAATGTTTTTTTTAGTGGATTTATGTGGCTTGTTGGTGTATTATTTAGGTGCTCGTTGGTATCTTAAGTGTTGCTTAAGGTTATAGATGTTACATGTTAGTCATCTATTGTGGCAGGTGTTTTTTAAGGTTGTTTTGAATTTTAAGGTGTTTTCTAATCAGTTTTTATTTATTTATTTATTTATTTATTTATTTTGTTGTTGTTGTTGTACGTATAGGTTCGTAGTATCTTTTTTAATATGAAATTGCAATTAACAAAAAGTTGACACTATAAAATGTGTGAATTGGCGAGAACACCCTCATCCCGTGTATCTTTTGGCACCAGTCATTAATTGTCCACCCTACAATGAATAGCTCCGACAACTCTTCTGGTCCAGTGGGGGACCAACTGGAGTGGGCAAGAGCCGAGACTCGAATCCTTGACCTTTTATCCGCAAAACCTCTCCAGTGGGCTCATAAGTTTTTCGGAGGTAGGTACCACTTGAACCAAAGCCCTTTGGAGACCGGAGAAGTTCATACAGTTAACACATTTTGAATGTAATTTATGTTTGGATTTATTATAATTTTTTTTGATTAATTTCCATATATCACCCTACTTTCACGATAAATTTCATATATACCCAAAGTGCAAATATTAAATGCATAATATATATAATATTTTTAATGGATGTTTGAGTATATATGAAATTTTCGAATTAAATAAGGAAAGATATTAAATTGCCCAAAATTTTTTTGAATATGGTTTACCGAAAATAAAAGTTATGAAAAGTGGATTTTATTATATTAACAGCAACAGCTAGATATAATAAATTAAAATTTGCGGTACAAACAACCATGTACGAACAAAAACCTCGTCCATAAGATTGTACATAATCCATAACGTTATTGTTGATGTCATGTCAGCTTCACCAGGTGGCATCATGAATGCCCATACCAGAGTACCAGACACTAACACACATGAAGGTATTCAGTATTCAAAATATCTCGTCTTAAATTTTATTGTCATTTGCCTCTTGTTTTATGGTCCACCGTGCACTAGTGGAGATGGAGACCGGAGAAGTTTATTAGGGCACTAGGTATCATGTGACCAGATAACACGTTATTGGTATGTCACCTCAGCCTCACATCACACGCCTCCTAATAACACACCAATCACTCAAACACCCTCCCTCATAACAGGCCGCTAACATATTATTGTGTCCCACAAAATACCGCACTACAAATACTCACACACTCACAATACACAAAAATAAATAAATAAAATAAAAATAAGACACAAAAGACCATTGGCCTGAGCCACTCTAGTAACTCAAAACCATTTAGCATGTAGATGGTGTATTGCATGGACCCATCTTTGGCGTGTTATTGGTTTCAAATGAGCGAATGACGTATTTTTTTAAACGATATCGAGTGCTCTTACAGAGAAGAACTTTCGTCTCAATAACGGCAATAAATACGTACGGATCCACCAATTGATAACCCTTTAATGTATTCTCAAAAACATGTTTCATACTCCAATCAATCATGTACTTAATCTAAACGTTATATAACTTAAAGCTTTTGATAATAAGTTAATTTAACTAAAAGATATCGTTCTAAAAAATTGGAAAGAATTACAAAATAATAATAATATTTTCTTTAAATTGAATAATAGTTTTCAAATCCAAAGATGTATAATAATGCTAAAAAA
>LBNU01035955.1:98643-110296 GCA_014162995.1 Artemisia annua | reverse complement strand
ATATATATATATATATATATATATATATATATATATATATATATATATATATATATATATATATATATATTGAAATTTGACGTCACATTCTTTGTACTTTGTGTTAGGGTTTAAAATTGTTGAATAGTCCCCATTAACTTTACTTATGTTTCTTAGTATCGTTAACTATGTTGTTGTTGTTAAGTTAGTGCTTGAGACAAATCCAACCATATATTTCTAATCAAACAAATTGTGATTAGAAACAAAACCAAAACCAAACAAATTTTGTTAAGTAGCTCAAATAGAAAAACCAAATTCAACCTCAAATAACTACCTTGAAAGATTAAATCAATTTTAAAAATTCGGATATGTTAAAAAAACATGACTAACACGATTAAGAAAACCCGGCCTGAAAACCAAAATTTTCTAGTGAGTACTTTTACTAAAAAGTGCATAGCCTACTATAAAATTCTAGATCCGCCACTAGATTAAACACATTAAGTGAGTCAGATCGAACATGGCCAGTTTAACCCGGTCTCAACTCGAACCGGAACTGGTAAAACAAATGGTTTAAGTGGGAGATCCCAAAGACGTGTCGTTTTACCCACTTTCGAATCGAACACGATATGTTTCATAAAGAGACTAAGTGGTCCAAACATGACCAATAAGTACCTGTAGCATACACAATTAAAAGGTTAATGTTGAATTTTAAACAAAATATTCTCTTATTTTTTAGAGTTTAGTTACTTACACTACTACAAAAGAAGTCTTTTAGACTGGTTGTTAGAGCTTTTTTCAACCGGTTACCCAACCCGTCTAAATTAGGGGAGGTCTAAAAGAAAAAAGTCATATAGACCGGTTGACGCATCGGTCTAAAAATTTAGTCCGGTTGGTATATCATATAGACCGGTTGAAGCACCAGTCAAAAAGAGCGTTATTTAGACCGGTTGGTATCATTGTAGCCGGTCTATATGTGGATTTTATTTTCAAAAAAATACCAAACCCAAACCGCCCTTTATATGCATTTTCAATAAGCAATCTCAAACAACCCTCTATAAGCATTTCTCAAACTGAAAATGCTTATAAAAATGGTTGTTTGGATTGTTTATTGAAACTACGTACATGGGCGGAGCTATTAAGGGACCGGGAAGGGTCCCGGCCCCCCTAAGCCTAAACCCGTTAGTGTATTTTTTTTTCGCGATTTCATGGGTTAAAATTTTATTTTTTTCATCTCGGCCCTCCAATCTAATGTTCTTCCAGAAAAAAAATTGTTTCGGCCTTCCCAAGAAATTTTTTCTAGCTCCGTCATTGACTACGTGTAAAAGGTTGTTTGGGATTGCTTATTGAATCCTATATTTACGCTCGAGAATACTCGAATACAAAGTGGCATACAATATCGTTAAAGAATTGCAAACCAAACAAAGTAACATTCATAACAATTACAAATCAAATACAAAGAAACAGTATCGTTAAACATTAGCTACATATATATAAAGGATTTAAGAAGCCTACTGAGACGGTGGTCTGCAACAACCAGCTTCAATGTGAGTTAATTTCCCCAATTTGTATTGTTTGAGACTCTGCAGTATACACTGTACTTATTATTTGCATTAAGTGATTGACTACTACAGGTTATAGGGACAAAAGTAACACATACTTTGTATCTTTTTGGCAAGCTGTGAAAAGTTTTGGCTTTCACAAAACAACTTCGAATGTGTTTCCAGTTATGCGTGTTGTTCAACTGAGAAGCACAACAAGAAGTTTCGGCTTTCCAGTTATGCGTGTTGCTTAATGAAATTTTATGTTTTCTTGATTTCGATCGTGCCTATTAAGAGACAAGAATGGTGAATTGCCCTTCACATTGCATCCATCATCTCTGCTCACAAACCAATCTGAAAGTTAACATGCTGATAATGGTACTTTTTAAATTTAAACAAATGACTTACTTTATTTTCAGTGACAATAACAACATATCTGTTCATGACATAATTCTGTTAAGCCTCTAAACCCTTCTGGCACTATGTATAACCAACTAACCATGTGGATTTCTCCTGAAAAATACAGTAAGTTATACGTAACAAATAACAGATAATACTTAATGACGTTTGTAGAGTATTGGGCTAATATTCAATAACTTTTTGGATTTCTCAAATGAAATTGCTTATAGAGCAGAAGAAATAAAGCACATCTCTTTCTTGTCTAACAGCAGACTTGGATGGCTGAATGGCAAAGCCAGTAACTCAAATAGCATCATTAATCTCAGTGATGACAGGCTACATGTAAAAATTAGATAACTTAGTACACACACGCAGAGTACTACAATACAAATTCAAGGAAATGAAAGTTTAGATTACGCATACCAATGGGCCTCGAATCAAAGAAGTTCCTGAATGTACAATAGCAGAAATTCCATTATCACCAACGTACAAACGTAGAATTCTCTGAACCCATGTCCAAGTTGTTGGAATATGTGAATAATATAAAAGACATAAACACATAAACATCTAAGAGTACGCAGCGGAAAAGATCAAATACAAGTAATTAATTAACCAAACATAAAAGGAAATGTGTACCTCTTGATTGCTAGCAAGAATAAGAACTTATAAACCCTAGGAGAGGGCTTATATGAATCGACTAATATATAGTCGAATAGGGCAAGATCACCGTTAGCAAAAGTATGCTAAATCTTCGTTCTCACACACACACGTACTATTAGCGTTTCAATAAGAAAAGCTAGGTTCTTGATTCACGAAGCAAGCACTACTAGAAGAGTCTTAGCAAATCGAATGCTCACCCAACGGGGTATGCCTCAATCGCAATAGCTCAAGGAAAGGGACTAGGAGAAAGATTGGCTTGCTTTGTAAAACAAGGGATGTGATGAATGAATACATGAGGCCATGTATTTATACAATCCCAACCTTGGAGCATTCCCTATCCCAGGCGATGTGGGATAGGGGTGTTTGGCCGATCCTAGCCCAAGAGGAGTCTATAGATCCTTCTTGCCTTTTCATCTAACGGTCGCTAGGTACCGTTAAGTGCTTATTTCGTGAATTTAATAATTATTCGTAACTAATACAATAATTATTATTAATTGAAACTCATACGTAAAGTGTGCAATCCCGAAGTCTCGAGTTCGAGTCCGGACATATTCATTAATTACATCCGTTAAAACTAACAGCTCCCACTCGGATATACATTAATGTAATAATGACAATGGTTAGTCTAGCATAACACGCCAATGTCCCCAGAACGATCATGAGTATGGTTTTCCTGGAAAAAACCACGTTTGATGAATCATCATCATACTTATCCTTTTGATTCTAATACTTTGTTAATATGGACATGGATCATAGTCATTCCATAATTAACTATTGCTTCTCGTTATTTATGATTAAGCAAGATTACCAATTCATCTGAACGCATTCCAGATAGACCTTGGGCATGGCCATGCAAACATCTTGTTAATCCTACGAGTGGCCAAACATTATTAAACTTCAAAACAAATTTGAAGGAACCAAATCCTGTATTGACTACGAGCATAACCTATGAACTTCGCATCACCTCTGGAAATAACCCTTATAACTACCAGTTACGGATAGCGTTAGACTATCTCACAGAAAATGAGCTACATCCACAGTAGTTACCAAGTACACCATCAAACTTTGACTTCTCAAATACTAAGCTGGGATCCCTGGTTACCTTGATAAATGCCTATTCACATATCAAATTTTCTCTTCTTAAAGATATAGAATCGCCTAAAGTAAAACATGTGAAAAATGATTACACAAAGTTCTAATTCACCTGGTCCGCTATAACAAAATCCCCAACTTTAACAATGTCTTTGCTAACAAATCCAGTTATCGATCCATCACTAAACATAATTTCAGCAGATTTCCCTGTACGTGTGACAAGCTATACACTAGTGATACAACAACTCAATGAAATATTCATGTATGATTGTCAATAATTATGTGATCAAAACTTTAAATTATCAAGCAACATATTAGTTTCCTAGATTCATTGAAATTGACTTGCCATTTTTACTGTATGTCTTTGACCTTCTTAAGATCATATTTTGAATGATAGTAGCACACCATCTGTAGAAATGTTCAAAAGTTATGTTATTAGTGTACAATAAAAATTACAAATCAATCTATGCATCTAAATAACAGAAACTCACCAAAAAGTAACACTTTGACGACGGTACCCATAGATTAGAGCTACCGGTGTCAACCAAAACTGTCTTAAGTAAATGACTGAAGTCACTAGGGGCCATCCGACATAATTCGCTCGCTTAGATCATGACAATAACGAATCACTCAAAGGGAGTGTTACATTTTTAGCTTATAGAACATCATGAGCATGACAATAGTGAATACACAAAAACACAATATATATATATATATATATATATATATATATATATATATATATATATATATATATATATATATATATATATATATATATATATATATATATATATATATATATATATATAATTCGTCTGGTCTAAAGGAGTGTTTGGGGCTATTTATGCATAACTACTTACCTACTTAATAAGCACTTTGAATAATCAAACTCAAAAAAATTGTACTGTAATTTTTTTGAAATTTTGAAACAGGTTTTATTTTGTTGGAATGGTGAAGAAAGCATTGAAGAAGATGAAGAAACGATTTAATGGATTTACCGAAGAAGATGAAACTATGAAAAAGAAAATGAAGGATGTCCTTTTAATTACTGATAATCATACAAATAAGGCAAATAAGTTAGACTACATTTCTTAACTACTTATCGTCCCACCTAGGTACCTAATATTCCTAGAGCGCATCATTACTAAAAACAAACATTTATGACATTTGAGCACTCGGTTAAGGTTAAACTGTAAATCTTTAATTTGTGAAGGTTCGTCTTCTAATGTTACACATTTTAAGGTCAAACATTTAGGCGGCTCAAAGATTTCGCTAGAACTTATAAGCAAAGAATGTTGTGTCTTAACTAAAGTCGATTATGAAAAAAAGTGTGGAACTGAGCGTGCGAGGCGAAATAAAAAAGAAATCTTTGCGGGTGATCTTGAATGCACATTTGAGATTAAGCGAAACTGCATGACATCCGAGAAGGTTGTCTATAGTGGTGATTTTCCAGCAAAAGATTGGGAGTGCAGAATCAAACCCAGGTGATGGCTCTCTTTTTCCGGCAACAGGAGAGAGTAGATGGAATCGAACGCTGGTGATGGTCCTTCTTTTCCCACTCTAACATACGAAGTAGAGAGTTTGAATTTTGAATTGGTGAAAGGGAGTTCATATGGAAAGAAGGATCTGCGTGTCAATGACAATGACCTTAGACCAAGTACAAAAGATAATAGGGATAATTGTTTCAAAATGTAACGAACTTGTCACGTTTTACAATGTTGTGTATGTTGCTTTTAATTTTACTAAATAATGCGAATAATTGCCTAACCAGTCTATTGTGTGTAAAATATAAAGCAACATACACAACATTGTAAAACGTGGCAACTTCGTTACATTTTCAAACAATTATTTCCTTTGTGTTATTCTAATATAATAAAGGGAATAATTGTTTGAAAATGTAACGAAATTGCCACGTTTTACAATGTTGTGTATATTTTACTAAATAATGCACACAATAGACTGATTAGGCAATTATTCGCACTATTTAGTAAAACTAAAAGCAACAAACACAACATTGTAAAACGTGGCAAGTTCGTTACATTTTCAAACAATTATCCCAAGATAATATGTACACATTAACTGTGGCCGTGAAGAAAACAGGGGTTACTAAACATAGGCCTACTCATTCAGATTTGGAAACGATGGTAGCTTATTCTCTTGAGCCTGGAAAAATGTGTGCGTTAAAGAAATTTGTGATGGGCTTATTTCAGGATATTATTTAAGTATAACTCAAATACACAACATTAAACCAGACGACATGGGCTTATTCTCTTGAGCTTGTTATGATAAATAATGGCAAAAATGGACCAAGACGATTTTTTATTTTTTTATATATAAACAACACTAAACCAGACGACATGGAAAAACTAAGATCTTCCAAAATTTTCAAGTTGCTTTGCAATTGCAAGGTAGCGCTGTAATTTGTTTTTTTAGTGGATTTGTGTGGCTTGTTGCCTGTTGGTGTATTATTTAGGTGCTCGTTGGTATCTAAGTGTTGCTTTAAGGTTATAGATGTTAGTCGTCTATTGTGGCAGGTATTTTTTATGGTTGTTTTGAATTTTAAGGAGTGTTTTTTAAGGTTGTTTTGAATCTTAAGGAGTGTTTTCTNGACTCGAATCTGATGCAGTTTTCCTGTGCAAATCAGAGGCAAACAGAAAACTCTAGCAAAAATTCCCAGGAAAGTAATTTGTATTCAAGAATAATAAAATCTTCCTTTAGTCCACAGCCAGGATACGGAATATAAACCAAAAGAAAATCCTAAATAATAGCTAACAAACGTCCTAAAGATAAACTAAAACTCCTAAAGATAAATACCACATCTTTTGAAATTGTTAAACAAAGATAATGGCTGGAATAAAAAATAAAAACAACTAGATATCCCAGCTGAATTGGCTGGGTCCAAAACAGCTCGGGTCGGGTCGGCCCGACTTAACCATCATCGCCATCATTCTCCCCCTCTTCGAAAGGACTCGTCCTCGAGTCAAATGAGTCATCCTCCTCACCAACAAACGGCTTCAAATCTGCAACATTGAATGTGGCAGAAACGTTGTAGTGACTTGGTAGTTCGAGTTTATACGCATTATCATTGATACGCTCCAAAACTTTGAACGGACCATCTGCACGAGGTTGAAGCTTTCCAGCACGTCCTTTAGGAAATCTTTCTTTGCTCAAATGGATCCACACAAGATCACCCTCTTTGAAAACCACCCTCTTACGATGTACATTGGCACGCCTTTGATAGACAATATTATTATTAACAATTTGGTCTCGCACTTGCTGATGTATTGACTTGATTTGTTCCGCTCGCTCCTCCCCTTCAGCACAGAAATGTTCGGTAGCGGCCAGAGGTGCGAGATCAGCGGGGTGAACGGATTTCGCCCATAAACTACAAAAAACGGACTTCGCCCCGTAGATCGATGTGGAGACCGGTTATAAGCAAATTCAGCCTGTGGCAGTATTACATCCCACTGCCGTGGATTATTACCAACGAGGCTACGGAGGAGATTCCCAAGACTGCGATTTGTGACCTCCGTCTGACCATCACTTTGAGGGTGATGTGCACTACTGAAATGGAGGCGTGAACCCAACCGTTTCCACAATGTCCTCCAAAAATGGCCCACGAATTTAACATCACGGTCAGATGTTAAAGACTTAGGTACTCCATGTAGTTTGACAATTTCAGCAAAATAGAGGTGTGCAAGTTGGCTAGCATCATATGTTTTGGCGCAAGGAACAAAATGCGCCATTTTAGAAAACCGGTCAACCACAACCATGATAGAGTCTTTCTGACGTTGAGTACGAGGAAGGCCAACAACAAAGTCGAGACTAACATCCTCCCAAGGACCTTCTGGGACTGGTAACGGGGTATAAAGACCTGCATTTGAATGTTGAGCTTTGGCTACATGACAAATTCGACACCGATCAACAATACGCGACACATCAACAATCATCTTAGGCAAAAAAAAACGTTCCTGTACTAACTTAACAGTTTTGTCTCTTCCAAAATGGCCAGCTAACCCCCCTTGGTGACTTTCAGGTACCCCAGTTGGCGCATGACACAGCTTCCACACTTCAGAAAAATCGGGATCATCAGGATAAAGACCATGAAAAAACTCGAACCCCTCAACTCGGACCTGTAGTGATGTGAGTAGAGCCCATCGTCGGCTGAGGGCATCAGCAACTATGTTGCTCGTACCCGCTTTGTGACGGATGACAAAGGAAAAATCTTGGAGATACTCCACCCACTTGGCGTGTCTCGGACTGAGCTTGTGTTGCCCATTAATGAATCGGAGGGCCTGGTGATCCGAGTATAACACAAACTCTCCTGGTAACAAATAGTGGCGCCAATACTCTAGGCTCCTTATAATTGCATAAAATTCCTTATCGTACGTGGAATACTTCTGCCTTGCTTCATTTAGCTTTTCACTAAAAAAAGCGACGGGACGACTGTCTTGGCTAAGGACACCGCCAATTCCTACCCCGGATGCGTCACACTCTACTTGAAAAGCAACCTGAAAATTAGGTAGTGCTAATACGGGGGCTTGGGTTACCTTTTTCTTTAACTCTTCAAAAGCAGTATTAGCGGCGGGGGTCCAAACAAAATGACTTCGTTTGATACAATCCGTAATAGGAGCAACAATAGAGCTGAAATTCCGAATAAAACGGCGATAAAATGAAGCCAATCCATGAAAGCTCCTTACCTCATGAACCGATGTCGGTGTGGGCCATGTCGTGATTGCTTCGACCTTGGATTCATCCATGCGTATTCCGTTTCCCGAGACAATGTAGCCCAAAAAAAGTACCTCCCGTGATAAAAAGTGACACTTGGCTCGGTTTGCAAACAGCTTTTGGTTCTGTAGAATGGAGAACACATCCCGAAGGTGACGAATGTGTTGGGTGATATCTTGACTAAACACCAAGATGTCATCAAAATAAACAACAACGCAACGCCCAATGAGGTCCTTAAAAACATGGTTCATCAACCGCATGAATGTACTAGGGGCGTTTGATAGCCCAAATGGCATAACCATCCACTCATAAAGGCCATCTCGCGTTTTGAAGGCTGTTTTCCACTCATCCCCAGGACGCATACGTATTTGATGATAGCCACTACGAAGATCAATTTTTGAGAAAATCGATGCACCATGTAACTGATCGAGGAGGTCTTCAAACCGGGGTATAGGAAAACGGTATTTGATAGTTATTTTATTAACAGCACGACTATCAATACACATCCGATAAGCACCACCTTGTTTGGGTACTAACAAGGCGGGAACAGCACAAGGGCTCATACTTTCCCGAATAAGACCTTTAGCAAGAAGTTCGGTTACCTGTCTGTGTAGTTCTTCAAACTCCTTGGGATTCATCCGATACGCTGGTTTATTAGGTATCATTGCACCGGGAACAAAGTCAATGCAATGTTGAATTTCCCTCATGAGAGGTAATCCTGGAGGTATTTCATCGGGGAATATGTCTTTGAACTCGTCAAGGAGGGTTTGAACTTCGACCGGTGTTTCTTCATGAAGACTATTCTGTTCAGCGATCATAAGAGCAAAAATAAAAGGTGGCGAGGCGTGTCGATTAAAATCGAGGAAGGCTGACTTAGTTAGAATGAGAGCTTCGGTTCCCGTACCCCGAGAATCAAGGGGTGCCAAGGTAATGTTGATTCCATCCTTTCTAAACGAGTACGTATTTTTAAACCCATCATGCTTTGTACGTCTGTCATATTGCCATGGTCGCCCTAATAATACATGACACGCATCCATAGGGATTACTTCACACCACACCTCATCAGAGTAGCGGTTACCAATAGAAAATTGTACCAAACACCGTTGATTAACCTTGACAATATTCCCTTTTTTTAACCACGTTAGCTGATACGGTTCAGGATGAGGTTCCACCAATAATGCTAACTTCTCCACCATACTTGAGGCTACCATGTTCTCGCAGCTTCCCCCGTCAATGATAAGCGAACAAACTTTACCTTTGGTTGTGCATTTAGTGCGAAAAATATTGTTACGAAGCCATAATGTGTCATCAATATTAGTGGACGTTGTAACGCTGAGGACTCGCTGTGACACCAAAGCTTCACCCTTATCTGGGTAGACGATCTCTCCTTCTGTTTCCTCTCCTTCATTGTCTGTATCATATACAGGCGGTGTGTCTTCAGTGAGTGTGACAAGCTGTTGATTAGGGCAATCCCGTGCGAAGTGACCTATTCCCTGACATTTGAAACACCTGGTCAATTTAATGGGAGCGGTGGATGAATTGTTCGATCCACGTGAAACTTCAGCTTTGATTGGGCTGGGCTTGCTTCCACTATTAGGTGAAAAATTAGTTGGCGACCGGAAAAGGTCGGTTCGGTTAATGTTTGGTGGTTTATACTGGACACTTTTGGTTTTTGCTTTAACTTGTTTCTCCACCTTTAGAGCTAAGCTACATACATCATTGAAGGTCCAGTAAGGTTGAAGTTGAATAATATCAGAAATTTCGGGACGTAATGCCCCTAAAAATCGGGCAATTATTTGTTCTTCCGGTTCCTCAAAACCACACCGCATTCGTAGCCTATCAAACTCAGCGATAAATTCCTCAACGGTAGAGGTCCGTTGTGAAAAACTATGATATTCCAGAAAAGATTCTTGCCGGTGGTTTACTGGTAGAAACTTTTCACACAATAGCTTCTTCATCTTTGACCATGTTTCAACTTTTGATCGTCCCTCTTGAGCTCTCTGTTTTTTTATATGATCCCACCATAATGATGCATATTTACGTAATTTAATAGCAACGAGTTTTACCTTGTACTTATCGGGAATGTCTTTCAGATCGAAGACACGTTCAACTGTGCTTAGCCAGTCGATGAAGTCGTCCGGTTGTGCCTTACCATCGAATTCTGGAACATCAATTTTCACCCCCATGCTGCGAATCGGGTCTGTCACATATTGTCCTCTTCGTGGATTGCGCCCACCAAAAGGGTTCCCGTTNATATATATATATATATATATATATATATATATATATATATATATATATATATATATATATATATATATATATATATATATATATATATATATATATATCAATGCATACTTACACAAATTTACTACATACGTGCAACTACATCTTGTTTCAATGTTTTTTACTATAGGTTTTCGTGATAACATTTAGATTAATGCAAAAAGAAAGTGTTAGTTTATTTGTACGTGATTCTGTGACTTTTTTTATTATAATATATAAATTAATGGAAAAAATAAATATATTGTATCTGAAAATGAAACGACATAATTTATAATAGATGGTAACACAATATTTTTTTTCTGATAATATTATTCTGATAATATTATTGAATTTTTTTAACATATTGTTCATGAAATGTTTGTCTTATCAGAAATTTTAATATTCTGATAATATTATTGAATTTATTTTATTGAATTTTTTTTTTCTTGATGACAAAATAAATTAAATTATGATATTCTGATAATATTATTGAATTTTTTTAACATATTGTTCATGAAAATATGTAACATAAAATAAATTATGAACAAAATTGGGTCTAATATCTAAATGATTTACTTAAAAAACAAGATTCTGACACGTTACAAAGCACGAAGTCATTTTTCATAATAAACCCAAAAAGACACATCTAAACTATTTCTAAATAATCCATAAAGGCATAATGATTTGACACTCATTAATCTTGCAAAAGACTATCAATTAACAAGACTAAACTAATAGCTTTCATAAAGAATTCTTATTTATTTGGGCTATAAAACATTGGCTTATGTTTAATAAGTTAATAAAGGGGAAAAAAGAAAGAAAAAAGAAAAGTAAAATAAAATAAGAATAGGTTCCGAACCTAGTCACGATCCTACCATCCTACTTGACAACCATGATTCAAAGAACTATCTACGAACAAAAACCTTGTCCACAAGATTGCCAGCCATAATGTTATTGTTGTTGTCATGTCAGCTTCACCAAGGTAG
>LBNU01035955.1:82716-98465 GCA_014162995.1 Artemisia annua | reverse complement strand
TTTACCACATGCTTTATGGTCCACCGTGCGCCAGTGGATATGGAGACATGAGAAGTTTATTACAGAGAAGAACTTTCGTCTCAGTAACGGCAATAAATATGTTGGGATCCATTCTTAAAAACATGTTTCATACTCCAGTCAATCATGTATTTAATCCAAACGTTATATAACTTAAAGCTTTTGATAATAATTTAATTTAAATAAAAGAGAGCGTTCTAAAAAAATTGAAAAGTATAACAAAATAATAATAATATGTTCTTTAAATTGACTACGAGTAATAGTTTTCCAATCCAAAGATGTATGATAATGCTAAAAAACCATTGAAAATAGGCATGGTGTTCTTTTTATGTATTCGTTTATCGGACATGAAGAAAAATATATTTGAGAAGCATAGTTTGAGATGACGTTAAAGAAAGAAGTTTCAATTATTCATCTAACTCTTAGAAACTAAGGCAGTTTTTCTTGTTGATTCCGCAATTAATTATCTTTCAACATCAACAGGCCGAGTATTTTCGGGTGGTGTCCGCGTCACTTACTCCGTTTATTAAGCATGTTGTGTTTGGGTCATGAAAGGGTTCGTGTTCGGGTTCCGTTTATTAAAGATGAATCTAAAGGTAGATTTACAACTACATCACCTTGTGAATCTACCGAGGAATGTTAAAAAAAAAAAAAATAATAAAAAAAAAATAATGGATTTTCAATTTGTATCACTCAAAATACAAAGAGTGCATACCCATCAAAAACCTATAAAATTTGAGGTGCATACCATAAACCAAATTGCCATTATTTAGGTCTTTAAATTGATAAATTCAAAATAAAAAAATAAATAAATAAATAAAATAAAAAATTAAAAAAAAAATTAAAAAGAAGCTGAAGAAATCGATGGCCGCACTTTAATCTTGAAGAAGTAGATGAAACTATGACGACAGACATAAATTATGTAGGGCCGAGTTGAGATTTAACTTAGTTTTACTAATTCTTTTTTTTCTTTCTAAAGCCCAGTCCATGCCGACATGAAACTACGACGACGACATAAATTATGTAGGGCGGAGTTGAGATTTAACTTAGTTTAGTAATTCTCTTTTTTCTTTCTAAAGCGTGGTCCATGCCATGCCACTTGAATAACATATCACAATTTTCAATTTATCTTTCATTTCTGAAAGTATAATGTCTTTTATCTTAATTGATGCATCATAATCGCTAACAATACTTCATAAATGCAAGCTAAAAAAGGAAAATTAGCTAAAAAAAAGTATAATATCTTTTTCTTCATTGATGCATCATAATCGTTTCTTCATAAATGCACTTCGATGTAGTATTGTGATTTCTAGAAGTATAGCCCCGTACTAGGTTAGCCCCGTACTAGGTTAACCCCGTTTGTTTTCTTCTTTGAATTGTCATTGATTTCTAAAAAAGTATACTATCTTTTTGACATGGTGTTAGCGTGAAACAAGTTGTTCGAAAGTATCAAAAAAAGAAAGTACCATATATAGCAGTAAAGGTTATAATGTGCTATAATGGGTAAATGTGTATTTAATTACAAAAATGATAGATGGGCCTAATAAATAGGCCTAACCGTGGACCTACCGCATTAATAACTTGTACATTTATCAAATGTACAAGTTATTAATGCGGTAGGTCCACGGTTAGGCCTATTTATTAGGTCCATGTATCACATCTCATTTAATTATGGGTAACTTGTGAGAACAGGCTTGCTCAAATTTTTATCCCTTCGACTAAACTGTGTTTTGTATTGACCAGGAAACTTTCGTATCCGTTTTAATTTCTTACTTACTTCCATCTTGACCCGTAATGATCATACAACATTTACGCATTTGTAATTAAATATGTTGAAACTGCTGCCTATACTCTAAATTATCTTATGNTCGTCCTTAAAAAAATGAAATTCCGTTAAGTAACGTCATCAAAAGAAAAACTATAAGTCATGCCCACCCATCGGGCGGGCTTCGAAAACTAGTATATATATGTATACATAACATAAAGATCGAATCGAAAGACTTTCATAAAACTAATTTGTAAAAGTAAATTTTCTAAAACGTAATTAAAAACGGTGAAACTATTCAACCCCCCCCCCCTTCTAGTTTCTACACACTCTTTGTGACCGGCACTCTACTTACCACCATCTACATATTGATCGGGTACACTGCTCGTTAGTGTGTGTGTTATAGGATAAGTCGGCTAAATATAAATGTAAAACTTGATAAGGCATAAAACCCCTATAATACAACGTGACACATATGCGCATCAATGTTCATTTGTTTTCCTCATTTGCTAAAACTGTTTTTCATATCTTTCATGGTTTGCATGAACGCGTATGCGCTAGCCGGACCCAACAAGTGGTATCAGGCGGGTGGGTTTTTCTTAATACATATCCGTTCTTGATTGACTGCTAATAATATATAGCCGTTCTTGAATGACGGCTAATAACACTTAAACACTGTCTTCACTAACTCCCCACCAAGAACACCCTCCTCACAATCGCCTTCACCTTTATGTCTACAAAATTGAGCGCTTTTATGCCATATTTTGTAGAACTTAGCTACTAGATTGAGCATTTTCATACTCTTTTGGGTAGCAAATGGTCCAAAATGCTTGTGCTTCAGCTCATTCAAACACACTTATACGCACACCTGTCATGCAAACATCTTCATTCAGAAAGATCTTGCATCACTATGTGTTGTAGACACACAAGCTATAAGTGTGAAAATAACTGCCAATGGTGGCTCTCAAGTAGCTACCAAAAGTGGGAGAAGGAAACATCAGACTGTATAACTCTCCTCAAATTATTATGTATTAAATGGTATACTTTTTAAAACATACACTACAACAAATAGTCAAATTTCACACATCTTTTAGTTAAAAAATAAATGCTTTTAAATATTTAAAATATCAAAGTTCATGTTTTTTTAGTGTGTGGACAAATATTGCGTGAATAATAACTCAACATTTGCATATATAGACAAAATAGTTAAATGTTTACATGAAGAAGTGTGAAAAAAAATCTAAAAGTACACATGTATAAGTGAAAAAGAATAATAAAAATATTTTCATACCCATAAGCGTAAAGAAATCATATTGCCCAACAAATCATCTAAATACTCTTCACACCTACAAGTGTGTAGAAATCATATGATCCACTCTTTATTTGCCTTTTACCTTTTTAAATAAACAATTTATACTCGCTTGAAAGCGTAACCATTTTTAAATAGTATAAGTGTTTGTTACTACACATTGATAAGTGTGTAAGATTTTCACACGGCTATAACAGTTGATAAAATCATGTTTCTACACGTTTTTAAGGGTGCATTTGGTTGAGATATATAGGAATGGAGGTATGGGAGTCAAAGTGATACATAATGTTTGTTATGAGGCAATGATGGTATCAAACCTATAGCACAAATCAAAAGTGATAGGAGGGCATATATGTGTCTATGAATCTATCATTCACTCTTTAAAACAAATAATTATTCATCTTAGAATTTTCTAACTCATACCTACAAAGTACAAATTTAATTCAAAATTAGTTCAGTCACTATATAATCTTTCACTCTAAAAATTTATTTATTATAATTTAAATGAACCTATTAATCTTTGATACCCATGCCTCAAAAAACAAACCAAACACAATTAACGAAATTGTCATACCGAATCTTATACATTCTTTATATCGAAGGCATACCTATAGTGATTCCACTTAGCAAGCCAAACGCACCCTAATTATGTTTTTATTTTTAATTCATTTAATGGTGTGTAAATGTATAAATAAAAGTACACATCTCCGTAAGATGTGTATAAACAACCGTGTATAATTGACTTTTTTAGTGATAATAATGCTATAGATTTATAGACATCAAAGTGCTAATCGGTTCTAAGTGTGTGCGTAGAAAAACAATTATAAGAAATAAATAAAAAAAGAAAGAAAAAAACCCTATTTAGGTGTACGTTTGATTATTATTTATATGTTATTTATTTTTTTCCTGACTTTTTAAACATTCAGATTTAAAGAGTACATCTAAAAATTAGATTTCAAAAGATAGTGTCTTGTGAAATTTTTTTATCAAATTCATCTTTATAACAACATTGTAGAAATTTTAGAGTTCATACCATATGAGATTATATTGTACATTCTATGTATTAGAGGCTGATTTAAAAGATCATAAAGTTAATGAGATCATGCTTAATTTTCTTTACGAGAATACAAACCGGTATCCATGGAACTATGCGAGTGACCTTTTTCTGTTTTATTTATTCTGATTGATTTTGTACATTTCATGTTAGAGTAGATAACATGGATCGTCCTTATGATTTGTCCAAAATTTCATCTACCGTCTATGAGAATTTCAAATTGCATTCACCGTCTTTAATTTTGCAAAGAATCACACCCGTAGTCCTTCGTTATGACTTCCGTTAAATTCCTTTGTTAAATCCCTCATGTTTCCATGCACATGAGGGTAAAATTACCAATTTATCTCATTTTTTCTCTAATTTGTCTAATAAATAAAAAAGATTATAAAAGAAAAAAAAAAACAAATACTCCATCACTAATCTTGGTGATGTGTGCAAAATAAAACCCGGATAAAAGACACAAACATCATCAAAATCAAAACCTAATCTTTAAATCAATTCATGAATCTGTATAAACCTAAAATGTTACAAGATAAAACCAATCAAAATAAACACTATCTTATATCTGTTTTACTAAGAACTTTAAAAATCCTCAAACACCCAAAAGTCACCATACATCAATATCCTTTCTTTATTTCCAACAAAAACAACAAAACACAAAATGTTTCTTATAAATTCTACACCTCGATTTCACCTTAAATCACAGCAACCATCACATAGACTACTGGTTCCTCCCAATTAACCAGTCTAACAAATTAACCAAGTGTGGTCAACAGGTCAAACCTGAGGGAGAGGTGATCAATCTATGATCCGGTGTAAGCACAGTGTGTTCCCGGGTCGTTATGTCCCAGCGAGGATTGAAATTGTATTTTTGAACATTTATGGGATACAGTGATTTGGAGAAAGTAACTGTAGAAACTAAGATCATTGGTAATAATAGTTTCTTGGATCGTTTTGAGCCTTAGGGTTCAACAATAACAATGAACAATTATGCACAGCGGATTAAAACAAATCAATTGTTATTGACACAAGGTTTTCACCATCATCACCTCCAATTATTATTTGATCAGAATAATAACGTGTTACCTAAATATAACAGGGATCTAAGACACCTCAGATCTTGTAGGTATCGAACAACTAACTCTAGTCTAGGCGTTTATAATGAACCACGCCCTAGACACACACACACTTTTCTGTAATCTACATTATGGAAGACTTATAATAACCTGTACCTTGCCTCTCTTTATATAATAGAGAGTGCTAGGTTTACAAAGAGATAAGACCAAATAATATAAAATCGTTTCTACATAATAAGTTATTTCCTGTATCTTCATTCTTTGTAGCTTTCTCTCTTTGTCATCTTTAGTCCTTCTTGTTTCATTCTTTTATTTATTTTGTCACATCAAATCAAGAATCCCAACAATCTTCCCCTATTTGATGATGACAAAACAAACAAAGTCGTGTACGAACTTCCCTAGACGAAGTAGAGAAGTTGAGATGTAAGAATCTCCCTGAATGAAACAAGTATTGTCTTCCCCTTAAGCCATGCCATGCCACTCCAGCATCTTACCACTCCAACATCTCTTCCCCTTTTCTTTTGTTATCAACAAAATAAGAGGAACATATGGAAATATACTTTACCACCGAACAATTCATACTTCCATCCAAGCTTCAATGTTTCAAATTCCTCCATGAGCACAAACGAATAATGAACAAACAATGAAAAACTCCAACTAGCAGTAGAAATAGTGATCCAACCAGTAGCAAACATCAAACACTCCCTCCTTTGAATGGTGACAATACACATCCAATGATTAAAACACATAATATATGCTTCCCCTGAAATCAATTGTTAGGCCACCATATTCATGATTCTCAAAATCTGTAGGCTTATTATTGTTTAGAAAACTAATCATTACCAATTTGATGCTGTAGTAGAAGAAACCAACCTATTCTTATGCACTGTACTAATACGACTTCGAACGTAACTCCACGTATAGAAACCGCAATCTCTTGACAATAATCCTGAGCACCATAACGTAACTCCTTCAAGTTTTTGTCAATTCGTTAGTTCACTTGAATGAACAAACAAGTATCTTTTAAACGTTTGTAAAAGCCGTTTAGATATGATAAAGAACAACCTTTGAAAAATATCCATCGCATCAATCAAAATAAGCAACAAAAAATTCTCTTGCCATAAGAAAAATAGTTCAGCCCTTTAAAACGTTTAAGAACTAATAACGAAACTCCTTTTTGTGTAGTGTAAACAACCCATAATAAGCACGAGAACCAAGCTAATAATCTTAATATCAAACTCATCCAATTCCCTTCTTCTCATAACATATGTCCATGAAGCTCAATATAATTCACATCAAACACAAAGTTATGAGAACAACACAAACTAACCACGCAGCAGTTTTATCCCAAGCAGTAAGTCTAAAAGGCAAAAGTTAACTCGAGCGAGCAGTTCCTAACGCTAGCAGCAGGTGAAAAGAATCGTAGCAGCAGGTGTCAAAATACCGCTAGCCAAGTAGGTACTAAACCAAGCAGCAGAGTTAAAGTTTTGTAGCAAACAGTGTTTTAATACGTAGACAGAGTGAATAATAAGCGTTAATCACGTTAGCTAGGGTTTCATACCATTATACGAATTAGGAACAGATAAAGGATACCCTTTTTATTTTTATTTTTTATTATTATTTTTCTTTTAAGTACCAGACGAACAACCTTAAAAATGTCGCAAAGTGTCGCTAAAACCCTAAAACCAACAAAAAATCCATTCATACACCTCCACAATGCTCTTTTCATGAAGTTTTAGGCACCAAATATACATATATCCAACTTTTGTAAAAGATTGGAACAAGAATACACAAAATTCATGAAGTTTAGTGTGCCAAAAACCCCTAAAAATTCGACTTACATGACTTTTCTGCAGCAGACTTTGAAAATTTTTATCTTTACTGAGAGCTCAAAATTGGAAGATCCACTCCGGTGGAACTCTTCCTTGATATGTTGAGAACCTCAGTAAAATTTCAGCCCGATCAAACGGTTAACGAAGGAGCTATCGCTGTTACAAANTCTTTATAACAACATTGTAGAAATTTTAGAGTTCATACCATATGAGATTATATTGTACATTCTATGTATTAGAGGCTGATTTAAAAGATCATAAAGTTAATGAGATCATGCTTAATTTTCTTTACGAGAATACAAACCGGTATCCATGGAACTATGCGAGTGACCTTTTTCTGTTTTATTTATTCTGATTGATTTTGTACATTTCATGTTAGAGTAGATAACATGGATCGTCCTTATGATTTGTCCAAAATTTCATCTACCGTCTATGAGAATTTCAAATTGCATTCACCGTCTTTAATTTTGCAAAGAATCACACCCGTAGTCCTTCGTTATGACTTCCGTTAAATTCCTTTGTTAAATCCCTCATGTTTCCATGCACATGAGGGTAAAATTACCAATTTATCTCCTTTTTTCTCTAATTTGTCTAATAAATAAAAAAGATTATAAAAGAAAAAAAAAAACAAATACTCCATCACTAATCTTGGTGATGTGTGCAAAATAAAACCCGGATAAAAGACACAAACATCATCAAAATCAAAACCTAATCTTTAAATCAATTCATGAATCTGTATAAACCTAAAATGTTACAAGATAAAACCAATCAAAATAAACACTATCTTATATCTGTTTTACTAAGAACTTTAAAAATCCTCAAACACCCAAAAGTCACCATACATCAATATCCTTTCTTTATTTCCAACAAAAACAACAAAACACAAAATGTTTCTTATAAATTCTACACCTCGATTTCACCTTAAATCACAGCAACCATCACATAGACTACTGGTTCCTCCCAATTAACCAGTCTAACAAATTAACCAAGTGTGGTCAACAGGTCAAACCTGAGGGAGAGGTGATCAATCTATGATCCGGTGTAAGCACAGTGTGTTCCCGGGTCGTTATGTCCCAGCGAGGATTGAAATTGTATTTTGAACGTTTATGGGATACAGTGATTTGGAGAAAGTAACAAGAAAATGATTGGGATTGATTATACTAAGAAGATATAAATAGAAATAAGACATATAAGCAATATTAACAATAACTGGAAATCAGATAAACCTAAAACGTAATTAAATCTAAATCAAACGTAAACTCGTACAGGAAAAAGGGAAATAAAGCAGAATTAATCCTAAGGGGTGAAAATGACTTTTTTACAAACTTAATATTAAAAGAAAATTTTATAAAAAAGGAAAATTATTTTTTTGATTTTTTAATTATTTAATATTAATTATTAATTAAAAACTATTTAATTACTTATTTAAACTAATTTAAATTACTTAAAATACTAAAATGACTTAGATAATTATGAATTTTTTTATAAAACTAATTAACCATCACAGGAATCCTAAAAAATTATAAAAAGTTTATAAAAATTAAAAATAAACTATTTTAGAAATTATTTACTTAATTATTATGAAACTTTTTCTAAAAATACTTTATAATAATACAAACCTAGAAAAAATATGAAAAAGTGCTAGTGATTAAAAATAAGCAGTAAGGGATTTTATTTTTGATTTTTAAATTAAAACTAATTAAACTAATATTAATTATTAGAAATACTAAATGAAAACAGAAAATTATAAAAAATTTTATACAAATACTCTAATGTGATAGAAACTTAAGAAAAATATAAAAACATACAAGTGCTTATTAAAAAAGCAGAAAACTAAGCTAAAAAGCTTAAATAGAAGCTATCGCTTTAAATAAAAATGGGGGAAACTAAAACACTAAGTATACACTAGGGGAGATGGTGCTCAGGTTTGGTTTGGTTTTATGCCAGGGAACCAAGAGGTCCAGGGTTCAAATCCCACAAGTGTCACTTTTTCTGTTTTATTTATTTTTTTGATTTTTCTTCTTGCAAACTAATTATACACTGATAATGACCAACGTTTGTGAAAACAAGCTTTTTAAAACTAACAAATAAGCTCTGTGTAAGCTAAAAAGCTCAACAGTACACAAAATAAGCTTAAAATGAGATTTTTTTACTATGAGAAACTATCTAATAAGCTAATAAGACTGAACCAAGTGTAAATTAAGCTGCAAACAAGTTAACTATATCTAGAATAAGCTAATACAACAAGAAAAACACACTGAATAAGCTGAAAAGAAGGAATAAGCAAATCCAAATCCAACTGAGATCAAACAGGTCTAAAGGGCTATGTTGTAGGCCTGATTAAGCTAGGGGCACAAGCTCCTAGGCTAAAAATAAGCTCTGAACCAACAAGTTAGTACTACTAGCTTGACAAAGAACCAAAGATCTCTCAGTGGGACCCACTATTTTTGCTCACAATGAGCTTATGAAAATAGCTCTTCACACTGATGACTCAGTGTGAAGGTTCCAGAGATGAGAACTTGGAGGCACAAATTAAGTAGTTAGATAAGCAGATAAGTGGAAAACAAGCACATGCATAAGCAGTTGGGACTATGGGCTCTTCAAAACAACAAAAATCTCTCAACAAGCTTTAGTAACAAGCAAGAAATGAGCTTATGAAATCTGACTTATAAGCTTAAGTACCCTGGTACAGGGGAGGTAAATGATCACACAGACAACTTTAAGATCAAATTTAGATAAGCAAATGACTTTGAAACCTAAATTTTCTTTTTGATCCAGACAAACAAGCAACCAGTGAACACAAAACAACAAGAATTTTCTATTTCCAACTCCTAATGAACCTTGTGCATGATCTTAAAAACTGTCCTATTTTACAGTTGTGAGTTTTTGACTTTTTGAGATTTTGGACTATGTTGACTTTTATGAGATTTGATCCTAATTTACTGAATGATTATGTAATAATAAACTATTATGAGACTAGAACAAGCAACCCTAACAACTAATGAACTGATTTGAGTGATTATTGAACTTAAATCCATAACAGTGAACCAAAGATGAGATTTTAAAAGTGATTTTGACTTTACTTCAAACAAGCACTGGTTTTTATGACTTACATACCCTATTATGACCTATTGAAACATGCATGAATCAAGAACAACAACAAAAACACCTTAGAACTCAGTGAATCACACTGATCTAAACTGTAGATCCCAATTCGTAGACGGTTGTTGTAGTATGGATCTTTAACCTTTAATTTTTAAAGGGTTTAGCAACTTCGGATAAATCCTAAGCTACTAAGTGGAATTCTACCTGTAACTTTAATGAGTATGCGGAATCTACTCAGTAAGGCTAAGAAGAACACAAACAATAAGAATAGCAGAACACAATAATAATATCAAACCAAGCCTCAATATTATTAATACGATCACTCTTAATAGTGATAGGGTTTTACAACCTTGAAGCTATGAACTAACTAACTAACTAATATATGAAACGTGTATGTTTTTGTGTGTCGTTTTTTTTTCTACACCAAACATACGTGCCTATCATCTCTTTATATAATAGAGATGCTAGGGTTACAAACTTATCCTACAAGTAAAACAATATCTTCTGTAATCTTCTAATAAAGATAAGTATTTTGCATGTACTCCACCAGCTTGTAGAATCTTCATTATGCATATTTAGTCCTTCAATTATCTTCATTGAAGCATATGTAGTTTTGTTGTATCAAATCACATATACACGATTGTATATGACCTAACAATCTTCCCCTATTTGATATTACAAAACTATCTTCATGAATTCAGCAATCTTCAATGATGATAATCTTCAAACCCATTGTTTCATTCTTGTATTTATTTTGTCTTTTTAATGATGACAAAATAAACAAAGTCGTGTACGAACTTCCCCTTAAATAAAGAAGTTGAGATGTAATCATCTCCATGAATGAAACAAACACACATAAATAAGCTGCAAATAATCTTCATGTTAACTTCTTCCCCTTTTTGTAATCATCGAATAGGGAACTTGTGAAGATAAGCAACTTGTATACACACAAACATACTGTCAAGATATGTTGATCAACACCCATCTCAGCTTCCCCTCACTGCTTGTAAACCATGAATATATATTGAACCATAAAGCTCTTGACTCGTCTCCATAAATCAACTTCAATCACAACAGTACTTTGTAGCAACAGTACCTTGGAGCAGTATGTTGAATCACACGAGCAGTACTTTCATAAACGAGCAGTATGTTGGAACAACAGTACTTTGGGAATTGCAGTACGTTGAATTTCCAACGTAGCAGTACCTTCAATAACTAGTAGCAGTACTTTGGTTTAAGAGCAGTACTTTCGAGACAGCATATTCAATGAGAGAGCAGTACCTTGAACATAAACGAAGGAGCAGTACTTTGAACGAACGACAGTACTTTAAGCAATGGAAGCAGTACTTTCATTAAACAACAGTACTATGAAGAATGGGAGCAGTACTTTGGTGAAGATTCTCGAGCAGTATGTTGAACAATAATAGAACAGTACTTTGAACTGTTGTGATATAAACTCTTCACTTTAATGCACCACGTAATATCATCAATTCCTTGATACCTCACGTGACAACCCTTCATCAATTGCCATAAACCTTCTTGTCGTTAGCTGCTTCGTTATAAAACTGCTTTATCTTTATCAACGAAAACCTTGATTTAATCCTAGATATCACGAGCAACCTTGCTGCTTCTCTTTTCTTCATAAACACGACACCATACACCATAGCAATTCTCAATCACCCACTTTCTATGAATTGCTATGCACACAACACATTAAGAATTAATGCTTTTTGAAGTCCCAAGCCAGAATAGACTTGAATCTTCCATAAGCATCAACATAATCATATCGTGTTAAGGTCTTTGATGGATTCTTCTTTTCAGAAACATCTAATTCTTCTTGTTTAGGTTTCCAAACCCATCTAGCTGAAGCCTTAATAACATTAACCTCGGATTTCAGCCTAGTAGTTCTTTCTTTTGGCCGAGCAGTACTTTGAGATAACCTATCAGTACTTTGAGAAAGTACTGATCTTGTCACTTTAGGCTTAGCAAGTTGTTTTAATCCTTGTTTAGTAAGTACTGCTGATGGGTTAAAAGACCTTCTTTGTTGAGGATATTTAGAATCTCGTGAAAAATTCCTATGGTTAATCCTCCTTGAGTTGTTCCATACCTGCTTTTGATCACTAACTGGTTTCTTGTGTTTACATGTATACTGCAGATGATCAAAACTTCCACAAACATAGCAAGCTTTATTCTGAAACTCAAAATTCTTCCCTAGTTTTTGAGTTATCATCCCATTCCAGTTTCTTTGATTACCTCTAGGACTATAGTTGTTTTTCCTAGGGTTTTTATCAGACTTTTTGTGACTTTTAACAGGTTTGGTTTCTAAAGGTTCAGCAAACTTCACAGACTTCAAGTTCTTTTTCTTTTTAACCTTTGAAAAACCTTCAGGAACTACTTTATCATCACGTTCAACCCAATCTTCAATGATGACCTTATTACTATCAATCTTATCAGTTTGTGTAGGTGATTCTAGTGTATCATTCTGCTCACCTAAACTTTCACTTTTAACAGATTCACAAGATTGACTAGATTCATTCAAACTAGCAAGTTTGTGTAAAATATCATCCCTTTCCTTGGTGAGCTTTTCAACTTCTGATATCTTACAACCTAACTTCTAATCAATTAATTTTAATTGATACTCTAGTTGATTGTACTTAACTGTCCAAGCTTCTTCATTCTCTTTATAAACAAGAACTTTAGCTTCTACTTCTTCTAGAGTAAATATATATCCTAGTTTCTCAGCCCTAGTTATTCTCTTTATAAGCAAGATTTGATAAGAAGCATGACAGGTAACACAGAATTTTACCTTCTTGTTTGGATTACTGGATGATGTGTAAAAAGTGGCCATCACTGCAAACTTCACTGGATCAGTAATCGTTCTTCTTATGTAGAAATTCCCCCTGGCTACTGATACCACGTGTAGATCCCAATTCATAGACGGTTGTTGTAGTATGGATCTTTAACCTTTAACTTGTAAAGGATTTAGCAACTTCAGATAAATCCTAAGCTACTAAGTGGAATTCTACCTGTAACTTTAATGAGTATGCGGAATCTACTCAGTAAGGCTAAGAAGAACACGAACAATAAGAATAGCAGAACACAATAATAATATCAAACCAAGCCTCAATATTATTAATACGATCACTCTTAATAGTGATAGGGTTTTACAACCTTGAAGCTATGAACTAACTAACTAACTAATATATGAAACGTGTATGTTTTATGTGTCGTTGTTTTCTCTACGCCAAACATACGTGCCTATCATCTCTTTATATAATAGGGATGCTAGGGTTACAAACTTATCCTACAAGTAAAACAATATCTTCTGTAATTGTGACAACCCGCAAATTCGGACTCCTATATATTTTCTCTCATATCCTCTTTATTTATATTTCGGGAACGTTTGTCGAAGTTTAGAATACTAACCGCGAGATTTGGCTGTAAAACATATGAAACGCGAATAATAATTAATCCAGACAACGAAAAATAAAAATATACGTATCTATAATCAAATTTAATGGAATAACGTTCCTAAGATTAATGGAAATAGTCTCGGGTGCTCGGGAAATGTTTATGATAAGTTTTACTAGTCCCGTTATCATTCATTAAAAATATAAGAACATTGACAGTTTTAGTCCCCGAGGGCGCGCTAGGGTTTATACCTAATCCACCTCTTCCCTATAAATACCTAATTATAATAAACTTAGGGTTTCATTTTCTCTTTCCCCTCTCTCTTTTACCCAGCCGACACCTCTCCCTCTCCCTCTTAAATTCCGGCAACAAAAACCGGCGAACCACCCACCACCACCGCGAGTGGTGCTTCACCTCCACCACCACTGTTCACCAAATCCTCTCCTCTATCTTTTGATATGTGTCACGCGCTACCAAATGCACCCTAACACCTATTTCATTCGAGTTTCAGCCTCGAATCACTACTATCATCCTCTAATATTCTGGATCTTTTGATTCACGAGTTGCTCATCTAACACCTTCGAGGGTTTCACAATAATAACGAAGTAATAATAATAAAAACGTGGTTAAATAGTTGTTTGGTATCATTTGTGGTCCGTGTTTTGCTTTCTGGGTCGTACGAGGTGGAGCCGTGAGCCTAAAGTTCTTGGTTCTTGTTGTTGTTCATATTCGGTTTTGGAGGTGGGTTTAGAGTTGGGATTAGATTAGGTTAAATTAGATTCGGATTTGGTGATGGATGTGGTTGTTGGTTTCGGTAGCCGAGAGTGGGTTTTGGCTTCGGATTGTGGTGACGAGAGTGGAAGGCGTCGTGTTTGGATTCGGGACTGTTGTGAATGATCTTCTGGTTGTGTATTATTGTGGTGTCGTTGGTGTTCTTGTTGTTCTAGTCGAGTAGTTAAAGGTCCGTTTGGTCGATATGTTGTCTTTGTTATTATATCGAGAGTCGTGTTATCGATGTTGTTGCGAATATAGTGACGGGGAGTAGGAATAGAGACGAGCCGTAGTTGGCCGTTTTTGTTGAAGTTGTGATTGCGGTGAATTATGGGATTTTGGATTTATTGATGTTACGTGTAGTTGTTTTGAGCCAAGTCGAGGCTCGCCAAGACTTTGTAGTCTCGTGCGACCTCGACGAGCCAAAAGAGTTTATTATTTAGACTTTGACTAGTTGACCCGTGATAAACATAACTTGAAACGAATGTGACCCGTGAAACTATAATAACGGCTAAATGAATTATGACACACGTTTATATATATATAAAGTTAACTTTAAATATTTAGTAACGATTGATAATCGTTATTTCATATTTATAAGTTAATAATATTAATAATAATAGTTAGAGATCGTTAAGTACGTTATATAACGTTATGAGATTAATAAAGAAATATTAATAAATGTTGACAACGTTCGTAAATATTTCTAGATTAATACGAGACCGTTAAATAACAACGAATATGTCATCTAATGATTATTATTAGAAATAATAAACGAAACAAGATTAAATATGGAAATGGACGGGTTACTAATCGTTTCGAGGTCACGTTTATCGAGACTTACCATTTTAGGAAGCTTGAGGTTTAGGTTACCTTGATGTCGAGTTATGGATTGGTTGGTATTAATATTATCACTTGACACGATTAACGAACTAATTGAGTGGTTAAATTCAATTAGTATACAACGAGCGTGTCGAAGGAGAATATTAATAGGTGACCCATCCTACGACTTACCATACCTTTACTAAGTATAAGTTAACTATGAATTAACAAGTGTATTGAAGGAATTGTTGATCTATCGTATTAGCAAATACATAAGTATTCAATAATTCATACGAATTCCCTTGTTAAGCTTTTGGCTACTCAAGGTTTACTTTGACCGTAAGGTTGACCTAGTAGACCATTTAAGTATGATTGTGTTGAATGGATTATGTAGTTTGACCCGGATGTTTCGCATTGAGTTTTGACTCGTTTTGATTGAAGTCGAACATTATTCACCTATTGGTGTGAGTATTCTTGAGTCTTGTCTCGATTCTTGTTGGCTTCGCTTGTTTAAGTTTTGGCGTGAGTTCACTTGAGTATATGTCGTGTTCTCACCACACACACACACACACAATGATACCAAACG
>LBNU01035955.1:64927-82163 GCA_014162995.1 Artemisia annua | reverse complement strand
TGTAATCTTCTAATAAAGATAAGTATTTTGCATGTACTCCATCAGCTTATAGAATCTTCATTATGCATATTTAGTCCTTCAATTATCTTCATTGAAGCATATGTAGTTTTGTTGTATCAAATCACATATACACGATTGTACATGACCTAACATAAACATACCTTTAAAAATGTGATTTTGTGATTTTCAAAGCCAATGACTGAGTTAGACCATGAAACTGATTCAGAAGGACTTGTAATGATATACTAAGCTAAATGAAACACATAAACAACAATCTAAACCACCAATACATATGAATTACTAATGTGCTATTTTGGCAGTTAAAAGAGAAAAAGTGAGCACAATGAAATCTAGTGAACAAACACCTAATATTAATCAATAACCAAGCTAACATACACTAATTAAGCACAGCGATCCAGAGAAATAAGCTAAAAAGCAGAGCTATAGTAAAAATGAAAAAAATGAGATTTTGCTTACAAAGTGCATCCAAGCTGAGAACTGTGAACCAAGGACCAAGAACCTCACCTAAAGCTTCCCATGAAGTACTATTACCACTGCCATCCAGAATATATAGTGCTCCAGCTTTCTTCTTTCTTGATTTTTTTTATTTTTTCACTGATTTTTTTGTATTTTTTTTGTATTTATGAATTTTTAAACTAGAACAAGTTAAAGTGCTTAGGAAGCTTGTAAAAGCTTCTCAGTGACTTATATGAGCTTAAAGGATCATTAAACAACAACTTTAACAACTATAAGTAAACTTGAGATTTTTAAATGAAAAATGGCATACACTGAATTCTGACAAGTTAACTGAAATTGTTGATTGAAATGAGTTTCAAATACACTGAAAGTAATTAATACATTATTTTTAAACTAAGAAATACACTGGAAATGGACAATTAATAAAAACGACATTAAAATTAGCTAAGAAATCTACACCTTGGTATTGACTGCAACTTCTCCTTTTATATGTGATAATTAGGGTTCTTGGAGTTCCACTTGTGCTTTCCCACTTCAACTCTGAGCCCTTGGATGTCTGTATTTGATCCTAGCCTTTAAAATTATTTTCTCGCCAAAAAGTGTAACTGCAAATTGGGGGTCTGTGAGGGGAAAGCTAGGAGTTATAGGGGTGGTGGAGGTGATGGATGAGGAGAGGGGGTGAAGTGATTGGCAAGTGGTGATGGTGGGGGTGAAAACCAGGGGTGGTATTGAGCAGAGGTGGGGTGGTTTTGGTGGAGGGAAAAGGTGAAGGTGGAGTGGGTTTGACCGTGGTTTGACCCCGGTATTATACTAAGGGGGAGTTTTGTTGGGCTTGGTGGACTGGGCCAAAAAGAAAGGGTGGGATGGATGGGTTATTGGGTTGTGTTTGTTTTTGGGTTGTAGTAATAAAAAAGGGTCCGGTTGGTTTTAGTTATAAATCACAAAGACCATTTGTGTAATTTCTGGATTTTGAGAGGTTTGAGTTGTAATTTTCCCAAAGTTATCATGAGGACCAATCTTGTCAAGTTGAATAACCAAGGACCATAAACGTTATTTTTCCAAAATTTGAATTCCAAGGGATCATTTCTGCCAAAATTGAAACTTGAGGGACTAAACTTGCAATTTCTTCAAACTTCTCATCCAAGGACCAATTATGACAACTTTTGAATTCCCAATGACCTTTGTTGACTTTTCTTCCAAATCCAATGCTAAGGGGCTAATTTTGTTAATTTCCAAACTTGAGGGACCATTTTTGCCAATTTTGCAAACTTTTGCTCCAAGGACTATTTCTGGCATTCTGTGATTCCACAAGGTGTGTTTTGACAATCTGAGCTCAAAAAATGGTAATTTGCTCCCCCGGCTTTGGCTTTTGACATGTTTTTCAAACTCGTGCTCGTTTTTGTCCTTTTTGGCTTGTTTTATGTCAGTTTTTGAAATATCCGTTCCTGCACGATCACAAACACAATCACAATATCTTTGGCATTTATGGTTATTTTGTGTCTGTTTTGGTCTTAATTTGGCCAGAAAAAGGTGTGTGAATAAGCACACACCAAAATCCCCCAGACTAAGGTATTGTCGTGTCCTCACGCAATGTGATAAATTCACACTCTTGAGATAAATAATTTCATAACTCTTTTTACTAACGTTGAAGAAGTAGCAAGATGTTCAAAAGAGATTACAAAATCATTTATTCCTGAAAATGCTCCGTTATTCAACTTTATACTATACACTACTGTTTATGTACTTTTTTACTTATTATGTGACAGGGTGTTGACTTTCATCGTTTTTCAATAACGTTTAGGGTCACAGAGTAAGAAACACAGCTTAGAGAAAAGTGTCCATATGGATAGAATTCATCGTCCCTGATTTTTCACAAGTTCCCAAGCTAAGCGTAAAAACGAGATCACAGCTTAATTACAAGTTAGATGCTAACACTACTCATTGAAGTTACTTGTGTAATAACCTCTTGCTCCCATTTTCCTATTTTCCTCTATTTATTTTATTTTTGTTGAGAAATGAATTTCTTCATAGTTTCTCATTTTGATAATTTTTATTCCGATAAAGATACCAAATTAAGACGCTAAGTAGTTTTCTATCTTTTCTCGAGAATCGCTGCTTTAAATGAGGTCCACATCAAGGAATTGGGATTCATACATACTCATAGACATTAGTTGAGGAGAAATACACGTGCACCTCATGTGTCTGGTCCAGGACCATGCACATGCACCTCACGCACCATCAACTTGTCTAACAACTAAGCACTAATCACTTATTCATAATAATTTTTATTTTTATTTTTTTTATTTTTTTGTTAACAACAACTTTCCATACATAACATGTACTACGGAGCTTTTACGGGGTATTTCAACTCTAGACGTTCCTGAAATGAGGATCCAAGGGTTTTTGACCAAGACCTCACACATTCCCGAAAAGAGGTTCAAAGCCCCGATCTCGAACCACAACTCATAGAACTTTAACATTATTCAACTTTATTTGTTACGCGACTTTGATGTGTACTCAATTTTTAAAACAATGATTTTCTTAAGAAGATAAAGAACTAAGTTTCACCAAAACATAATGTCTTTAATTATTCTTTACAGTTATAGGGTGAGACAATTTTGTGGGAGCAAAAAGCCACAAGTACCTTTGATGAGCTATAAAGAGAACCAATTACTCCACGTTTAGCATCTAACTTCTAAATAAACTCTATCATTTCTCGTTCTCCGCAAATTTAAAATCTCAAGTAATGAGATTCGCGAATGCTTAGCCAAATGAGTTAAGGGAACAAGATAGGGCTCAACATGCCCGGTCAAGTCAAAATTTCTATTCCTACTCTACCCAGCGGAAAGTCAAACAAAGTGTCAAAACTTATTATATTTTTGCAAAAAATTTCAAATTTTTTTCATTTTTTTTGTACTTTTTTGGTGATTTTTTTCAATTTTTTTGGATTTTTCGAGAAAAATGGAGTTGCATGAGTAAAAGGTTAAATGAAAGGTGCAAGTCAAATCAAATCGAAGATATTTGAATCTAGCTTTGTTCAAACATTTCATGCATAAACTTAGTAGATCGCTGGCGCGAGTCTTTGACGCTTCAACTAACGGATGGTCACTAGTGCACTTTTTGGATCGCTGGCGCGTTATTTGCATAACGGATGGTCACCTAGTCACACACTAGATCGCTGGCGCGTTAGTCAATTAATCTAATATTTGGATGGTCACTACCTTATTCATACATTTAATATTCTCACTTAGCCATCATCAATCAAATCGAAGATACCCCTCAGACTAAAGTTAAACATTGTCCTCAATGTTTCAAAGGTGAGGGTCATCCTACGTAGTATCTAAGGCCGTTTATTAATTATTCCAAAAGATAACATTAGTCAATAAGATTTAAGAATATCAGAACAATGAAGAATGAGACTCGAGTGGAGTAAGGACAAAACACGAGCACGAGAGCCTTCATGCTTCGGGAAAAATACATGTACAAACACAAAAACCATATACAAGATGCAGAAGAGGTTGCCCCCTTCTCGTCACTTATTAGAAAATAGGAAGAAGACTGAGACATGGGTGAAAACCCATGTGGTTGCTAATGTTTTTGTTCACCGAGTCACTAGCTTGACTCGATCCCCGCATTCATTGGTTCATGGGGAAAGTTTGGAGATCCGGGACAACCATGGGTGGTATGTCCCCTCCGAAGTAATGCTTCAACCTGTGACCATTCACTTTAAAGTTGGGACCATCGGGTTGAGATAACTCAACGGTTCTGTAAGGGAATACTTTACAGTGAAAGGCCCAGACCAACGGGTTTTGAGTTTGCCCGAGAAAATTTTCAATCTAGAATTGAAAAGAAGGACTCGATCACCAACTTTGAAAACGCGGTTCTTAATTTTTGAGTCATGAATCTTCTTTGTCTTTTCCTTGTAGATCAAAGAGTTCTCGTATGCCTGATCACGAAGTTCATTTAATTCATTGAGTTGAACCTTACGGTGATCACCCGTTGTCTGAAGGTCAAAGTTGGCATGTTTCAAGGCCCAGTAGGCTTTGTGCTCAAGCTCAATCGGTAAATGACACGCCTTTCCGTACACTAGCTTGTAGGGAGTACACCCGAAGGGTGTTTTGTAAGCTGTACGGAAGGCCCAAAGTACATCATCCAGTTTATCCGACCAAGAGGCACGGTTTTCACCTACTGTCCTCTCCAGAATTCTTTTTATTCCTCGGTTAGTAACTTCCACTTGCCCACTGGTTTGTGGGTGATATGCGGTTGAAAGACGGTAAGTGACACCATACTTTTGCATGACTTTATCAAATTTGTCATTGCAAAAGTGAGTACCGCGATCACTTATGATAGCTCGTGGAGTTCCAAATTAAGCAAAAAGAGATTTCAAAAACTTGAAAACTACTCGGGCATCGTTGGTGGGTAATGCTTTCGCTTCAACCCATTTTGACAAATAGTCAACAGCCACGAGTATATATTTGTTTCCTCGAGATGATACAAATGGCCCCATAAAGTCAATGCAAATGGCCCCATAAAGTCAATGCCCCAGACGTCAAAAATTTCACAGACTTGAATGGCATTTTGTGGCATCTCATCCTTCTTTGAAATATTCCCGTGACGCTGACAAGCGTCACAAGTTTTGACAAAGTCATGAGCATCTTTGTAGATTATGGGCCAGTAGAAACCAGAGTCAAACACCTTTTTGGCGGTGTAATTTGGGCTATGATGTACCCCCGTGGGTCCATCATGAAAAGCTTTAAGAATATCCATGGCTTCTTGGCCATGAACACACCGCCAGATGACTTGATCCGCATAGATTTTGAATAAGTAGGGGTCGTCCCAGAAGTAATGTTTAACATCTTTGAAGAACTTATTCTTCTGTTGGGATGACATCCCTTTCACAAAAAAGTTACCCGCATGGTAGTTTGCAAAGTTGGCAAACCATGGGGTAGTAGAATCACCACAAAAAGAAACCGCATTGAGTGTCTCGAGAGGGAATGTTTCATTTATTTCCTTTTTCTCGAGCACATCTTGGTGAGGGTTTTCCAATCGGGATAGATGATCAGCAGCTAGGTTCTCAGCTCCTTTTTTATCACGGATGATGATATCAAATTCTTGCAGGAGGAGAACCCAACGGAGCAATCTCGGCTTTGCATCTTGTTTTGCAAAGAGATATTTCAGAGCCGAGTGATCCATATACACTATGCATTTGGTCAAGATTAAGTATGGCCGAAACTTCTCAAAAGCATACACTACGGCTAATAATTCTTTCTCCGTTGTGGTGTAATGAGTCTGAGCCTAAGTCATAGTTTTACTTGCATAATGTATAGGCTGAAAGTGTTTTGTTTTTCATTGCCCCAAGACCGCACCTATAGCAAAATCACTTGCATCGCACATGAGTTCAAAAGGTAGGTCCCAATCGGGGGCAACTAAGATGGATGCTTCAGTAAGCTTTTTCTTCAGTGTTTGAAAAGCTTCGATGCACTCGGGAGAGAAAATGAAAGGAGCATCTTTCTCAAGAAGATGGGTCATAGGCCGGGCTATTTTATAAAAATCTTGAATGAATCTACGATAGAAACCGGCATGACCCAGAAAACTCCTAATTCCTTTGACGGTAGTAGGATGAGGCAGTTTAGCAATGACATCAACCTTAGCTCAGTCAACCTCAATCCCGTTTTTAGAAATCCTATGGCCGAGGACAATGCCCTCTTTGACCATAAAGTGACTCTTCTCCCAATTTAGACAAAGATTAGTTTCTTTACACCGTTTAAGCATGTTTTCTAAATGGGAAAGACATGATTGGAAAGAATCCCCAATGACCGAGAAATCATCCATAAAGACCTCCATACTTTTCCCGATCATGTCGTGGAATATGGCCATCATACACCTTTGGAACGTGCCTGGAGCATTACATAAGCCAAATGGCATACGTCGGTTGGCAAAAGTTCCGTAAGGGCATGTAAAGGTGGTCTTTTCTTGATCTTGTGGATCAATGGGAATCTGGAAGTAACCCGAGAAACCGTCGAGAAAACAATAGTACTCGTTTCCCGCTAATCTCTCGAGCATTTGGTCCATGAAGGGTAGAGGAAAATGGTCTTTACGGGTAGCGTCATCTAACTTTCGATAGTCAATGCACACTCGCCATCCCGTAACCAATCGAGTTGGAATCAACTCGCCATCCTCTAAGACGAAGTCACTTCCCTCAAACGAAGTGAGAGAAGGAGAAGAATTAGCGATTATAGGTTGAGAGGAAGGAGTGGAATTTCCACTCGGAGAATTATCGGTGAAACCAAGAATTTCTTGAGAATACTCTTCCGAAGCAACATCGATGACATCGATTCTGTTAATTTCCACTGAGTCATAATTGGAAGAGTACCTCGAAGTTTGATCAAGGTTGAATGTGATGGCTTCATTACCAACACGTAGAGTGATTTCTTCATCAAATACATCAATCAAAGCACGGCTCGTTGTTAGGAATCCCCTCCCTAAAATGAGAGGAACCCTTGGATCTGCATTGAAATCAACAATCATGAAATCCGCAGGAAAATGGAACTTTCCTACTTTCACAAACACATCCTCAGCAATGCCGAGGGGATGAGATATTGAACGGTCTGCAAGCTCGATGGTCATGCAGGTAGGAGTGAGTTCAGGAAGAGAGAGTTTCTTCCAGACTGAGTGAGGCATTAGGTTGATGCTTGCACCAAGATCGGCCAAGGCAAAGCATTCAACCATCCCCAAGAAAATGCAAGGAATGAGAAATTTCCCGGGATCTCCCAGCTTTTCGGGAAGCTGTTTCAACAGAACTGCAGAGCAGTTTTCATTTAACGGAGTTTTTGCCATCTCAAAGAGTTTTTCCTTATTGCTTAACAGGTTCTTGATTGTTGATGCAAACTTGGGCATCAGAAGAATAGCATCCGCAAAGCTTATATCAAAATGTAAGTCTTGAAAATTTTGGAAGAACTTTTCCATTTGATGATTTGCCTTTTTGCGAAGCTTTTGATCGATTAAAACGTGAAGGATAAGGAATTGAAGGCTTAGGATTGGGTTTTGGAATTTCAACGGGATTCCTTGGAGTTTCAAATACGACTTTTGTTTTGGAGGTCGGGACCGAGACAACTTGAGGATGGACGTCGTCGGTATCTCCATTATTAGTAGGAAGTACCGTGTCCGTAGTAGCCTCAGGATCACGTTCCACTACCTTTGGAGGAAGAGAAGAAGAGGTAGAAGGAATCGTGGGTCCATTATATGAAACTCCACTTCGGGTGGTGATCGCCTTAACATCGCCCCTCGGGTTAGCGATCGTGTTGCTAGGAAGTGTTCCTGAGCCCGAGGGTCGATCATTTAAAGATTTCTTAAGTTCAGAGATCTGTCTGACCAATAATCGGTTTGTTTCCTCTTGTGATTTCATGAATTGTTTCAACAACTCATCGGAGGAAGATTGGGGTTGAACAACGTTTTGATTTTGGTTAGGAAAGTTTTAAACACGGTTGTTTTGAAAATTTCCTTGATGTTGGTTGTTATTACCGTGAAAATTGTTTCCCTGATGAAAATTACCCTGATTGTAATTATTACCCTAATTAAAATTACCATGACCTTGATTTCTTTGAAAATTTCCTTGGTTTTGAAAACCCTGGTTTTGACCAGAATTGAAATTCCCTTGGTTTTGGAAACCTTGGTTCATTCGATTTTGGTTCTGATTTTGATTAAAATTTTGGTTCCGGTTTTGAGCATTTTGGTTTTGAGATTGATTGAAACCGGGAGGTCCAAGATAATTGTTGGAACGATAGCTTAAGAGATTACGGTCCCCCTATGGTTGGTAAGATTTACCTCCCGCATTGTACGAACCTTGAGTAGCATATACATTCTCATGAGTGAAGCCATCGGTGGATGGGCACTCAGTATATGGATGTGGACCACCACATGTTTCACAACTATGACTGACAACTCTAACTTGATGATTTTGATTCGTCTGGTGCATCCGTAGAATTGCAGTGGACAAATCATCAAGCTTCTTGGTGAGAGCAGCTATTTCATTGGAAGCTGGAGTGACAGATTTACATGAATCATTCCTCTCGGCTGAGGAATCCCAAAAATTGTGGTGGGCAGTCATGTTTTCAATTAGATCATTGCACTCTTCGGGGGTCCTTTTCATGAAGGTACCACCAGCAGCAGCATTGATCGTGTCACGATGTCGAAGTGTCAAACCATTATAGAAGGTATCTATGATGGTGACAAGAAGCATGTTGTGATTAGGACAATGATCGATTGCAAGCTTATAGCGTTCCCATGCCTCAAATAAGGACTCGTCGGGAAGCTGTCTGAAGTTGCTAATATCGTTTCTCAACCATTTTACCATGGATGGTGGAAAATATTTTGCTAGAAACTTGGTAACCATTTCATCAAAAGTATGGATCTAATTCTTAGGAAGACGATCAAACCAGGAAGTAGCATGATTAGTAAGTGAGTATGGAAAGAGATATAAGCGAAGGCCGTCTTCGGTGACTCCATTCTGCTTCATACTCTGGGTGATGGTAAGAAATTTATCGAGATGCTTGTTTGCATCGTCGCCGGGTAAACCGTGGAACTGGCACGAATTCTGGACTTGCTGGATCATGTGGTGCTTGAGTCCAAAATCCGTGGCTCCAATAGGAGTGGTGCAATAGGTCCTCCCCTCCCTTGCATGGTGGGCTGACACAACTCCTCCATCGTTCAGGGATCGGGAGCTGTTTCATCGTTGGGAGGGGGTTGTGGTGGGGGCTCGTCGTCCATTATTATGACGGGTTCTTCAATAACTGCAAGTAGCTCAGTTATGCTTCATCGACGATTACGCCTTGTTTGTGAACGAGTGCGCATGCACTAAAAACAAAACCAATTAAAACAAGACCGAGGCAAAACAACAGAGAACTTAAACCGATAATCACAATATGAATGGCTTCTTTGAAAAAGATACACCAATTCACAAGGATACAAAGGCAAGTTTTAATCTTTAGTTTGGGAACTTATTAATGGTCATACCCCCAGTTAGGTAGTATTCTGTCGAATGTTTCTCGATAGTGTCTTTTATGTATTTATTAACAAGAAAACAGCAAATGTTTTTGGCTTTTTGTAGGTGTATGTGAAAAACTTTTGGAAATATTTTTGGAATCGATTCATTAACCGAAATCGTTTCTTTAAGACTACTCGCAGGGTGGCGGAAGAGAAGAATGGATCTCTTTTCAGTTCGCAATTTAATGTCAGAACTTGCCTTTACCACCTATATAGGTTGTAATCTTAAAGAATACGAAGTAATTTAACTTCACGATTTGTTTTGTTGTTTTTGATTTTTTTGGTGTTGTTAACACTTTAGAGAAGTGTTAATGACTTTTTTTTATTGATTTTGATTTTTACAAAAATATACAAAGTGGTGAACTTTGTACAAGGCGGGTTTTGAAAAATCACTAAACTTCTAAACGTTTTTAAAACACGCAAAAACCTCCCCAGCAGCGGCGCCAAAATTTGGTTCCTCCCAATTAACCAGTCTAACAAATTAACCAAGTGTGGTTAACAGGTCAAACCTGAGGGAGAGGTGATCAATTTATGATCCGGTGTAAGCACAGTGTGTTCCCGGGTCGTTATGTCCTAGCGAGGATTGAAATTATATTTTTGAACGTTTATGGGATACAGTGATTTGGAGAAAGTAACAAGAAAATGATTGGGATTGATTATACTAAGCAGATATAAATGGAAATAAGATAGATAAGCAATATTAACAATAACTGGAAATCAGATAAACCTAAAACGTAATTAAATCTAAATCAAACGTAAACGCGTACAGGAAAAAGGGAAATAAAGCAGAATTAATCCTAAGGGGGTGAAAATGACTTTTTTACAAACTTAATATTAAAAGAAAATTTTATAAAAAAGGAAAATTATTTTTTTATTTTTTAATTATTTAATATTAATTATTAATTAAAAAATATTTAATTACTTATTTAAACTAATTTAAATTACTTAAAATACTAAAATGACTTAGATAATTATGAAAATTTTTATAAAACTAATCAACCATCACAGGAATCCTAAAAAAGTTATAAAAAGTTTATAAAAATTATAAATAAACTATTTTAGAAATTATTTACTTAATTATTAATTAAAAGCTAATTAAACTAATTTAATTAATAAAAATAGAAAATGAATAGTAATAATTATGAAACATTTTCTAAAAATACTTTATAATAATGAAAACCTAGGAAAAATATGAAAAAGTGCTAGTGATTAAAAATAAGCAGTAAGGGATTTTATTTTTGACTTTTTAATTAAAACTAATTAAACTAATATTAATTATTATAAATACTAAATGAAAACAGAAAATTATAAAAAACAAAATTTATACAAATACTCTAATGTGATAGAAACTTAAGAAAAATATATAAACATCCAAGTGCTTATTAAAAAAGCTAAAAAATAAGCTAAAAAGCTTAAATAGCTTAAACAGATGGTATCACTTAAAATAAAAATGGGGAAACTAAAACACTAAGGGCCCGTTTGGTTTGTAAATGGGTTTAGATTAGGATTTAGATTTAAATGTAAAGTTGTAGATTAGGATTTTGATTAAAGTTTGAGTATGAAAGAGAAAATAATATTTAAAAAGATATATTATATATTAAAATATAATTAAAAATTTATTTATATTAATAATTAGAAGAGAAAGGTAATTTTTTTGTTTTTTAGTATAAGTAAAAAAGAAAAAGACAAAGAGAAGATAGGAAGAAACAAATATGTGGTCCCACATGTCATAAAACCCCATAAACTACCCTACTTTTTCACATCCCCTAATATTTGAGTTACAACTCCAATACCAAAACTCAAAAACACAACCAAACATCTTCTATGCATTAATTAAATCCTAAACCTACGTAAACCCCACATACCAAACGGGCCCTAAGTATACACTAGGGGAGATGGTGCTCAGGTTTGGTTTGGTTTTATGCCAGGGAACCAAGAGGTCCAGGGTTCAAATCTCACAAGTTTCACTTTTTCTGTTTTATTTATTTTTTTGATTTTTCTTCTTGCAAACTAATTATACACTAATAATGACCAACTTTTGTGAAAACAAACTTTTTAAAACTAACAATTAAGCTCTGTGTAAGCTAAAAAGCTCAACAGTACACAAAATAAGCTTAAAATGAGATTTTACTATGAGAAACTATCTAATAAGCTAATAAGACTGAACTAAGAGTAAATTAAGTTGCAAACAAGTTAACTATATCTAGAATAAGCTAATACAACAAGAAAAATACACTGAATTAGCTGAAGAGAAGGAATAAGCAAATCCAAATCCAACTGAGATCAAACAGGTCTAACGGGCTATGTTGCAGGCCCGATTAAGCTAGGGGCACAAACTCCTAGGCTAAAAATAAGCTCTGAACCAACAAGTTAGTACTACTAGCTTGACAAAGAACCAAAGATCTCTCAGTGGGACCCACTATTAAGCTCACAATGAGCTTATGAAAATAGCTCTTCACACTGATGACTCAGTGTGAAGGTTCCAGAGATGAGAACTTGGAGGCACAAATTAAGAAGTTAGATAAGCAGATATGTGGAAAACAAGCACATGCATAAGCAGTTGGGACTATGGGCTCTTCAAAACAACAAAAATCTCTCAACAAGCTTCACTAACAAGCAAGAAATGAGCTTATGAAATCTGACTTACTAGCTTAAGTACCCTGGTACAGGGGAGGTAAATGATCACACAGACAACTTTGAGATCATATTTAGATAAGCAAATGACTTTGAAACCTAAATTTTCTTTTTGATCCAAACAAACAAGCAACCAGTGAACACAAAACAACAAGAATATTCTATTTCCAACTCCTAATGAACCTTGTGCATGATCTTCAAAACTGTCCTAATTTACAGTTGTGAGTTTTTGACTTGTTGAGATTTTGGACTATGTTGACTTTTATGAGATTTGATCATAATTTACTGAATGATTATGTAATAATAAAATATTATGAGACTAGAACAAGCAAATCTAACAACTAATGAACCGATTTGAGTGCTTATTGAACTTAAATCCTTAACAGTGAACCAAAGATGAGATTTTAAAAGTGATTTTGACTTTTCTTCAATCAAGCACTGGTTTTTATGACTTACATACCCTATTATGACCTATTGAAACATGCATGAATCAAGAACAACAACAAAAACACCTTAGAACTCAGTGAATCACACTGATCTAAACACACCTTTGAAAGTGTGATTTTGTGATTTTCAAAGCCAATGACTGAGTTAGACCATGAAACTGATTCAGAAGGACTTGTAATGAGATACTAAGCTAAATGAAACACAAAAACAACAATCTAAACCACAAATACCTATGAATTACTAATATGCTATTTTGGTAGTTAAAAGAGAAAAAGTGAGCACAATGAAATCTAGTGAACAAACACCTAATATTAATCAATAACCAAGCTAACATACACTAATTAAGCACAGAGATCTAGAGAAATAAGCTAAAAAGCAGAGCTACAGTAAAAATGCAAAAAATGAGATTTTGCTTACAAAGTGCATCCAAGCTGAGAACTGTGAACCAAGGACCAAGAACCTCACCTAAAGCTTCCCATGAAGCACTATTACCACTGCCATTCGGAATATACAGTGCTCCAGCTTTCTTCTTTCTTCTTTCTTGATTTTTTTATTTTTTCACTAAGGGACTAAACTTACAATTTCTTCAAACTTCTCATCCAAGGACCAATTATGACAACTTTTGAATTTCCAAGGACCTTTGTTGACTTTCTTCCAAATCCAATGCTCAGGGACTAATTTTGTCAATTTCCAAACTTGAGGGACCATTTCTGCCAATTTTGCAAACTTTTGCTCCAAGGACTATTTCTGGCATTCTGTGATTCCACAAGGTGTGTTTTGACAATCTGAGCTCAAAAAATGGTAATTTGCTCCCCTGGCTTTGGCTTTTGACATGTTTTCCAAATTCGTGCTCGTTTTTGTCCTTTTTGGCTTGTTTTATGCCAGTTTATGAAATATCCATTCCTGCACGATCACAAACACAAAATCACAATATCTTTGGCATTTATGGTTAGTTTGTGTCTGTTTTGGTCTTAATTTGGCCATAAAAAGGTGTGTGAATAAGCACACACAAACTACAGTAAAACCTCTATAAATTAATACTCGATAAATTAATAACCTCGATAAAATTAATAATTTATCCGGTCCCAACTTGGGACCAGTGCAAATTTGAACACCAATCGATAAAATAATAAAATAATAATTTTTTTGAAACCCGAGTGTATATATATTGGTCGCAACGAAACTATAAATTAATAATTACTAAAATATTAACAATTTCTTCAATGCCTTGAACCTCGTAACATTCATTAGTATACATTAACTAATTTCTTTAATGCGTGGGATTCATAAAATGTTAACTGAAACTTGTTTCTCTAATTTATTTTTCAACTATAACTAGCATACAATGTAACTAATATATTAGATATAGAAATTTAAAGGTAATACGTAGAACCTCTTTAAATTAATAAATTATTAATTTATCGATATAATAATATCTCGCTAAATTAATAAAATATCCCGGTCCCAACATCATTAATTTATAGACGTTTTACTGTATTATTCACCATTGTATGATGGAAAATAGTGTAACATATAGTAATTTTTAAAATTAATTAAAGCATTAAATAAGCAATATTATCAGATAACTTGCACAATGGAAGACTCAATAAAATCACTTGTTTACACATAAAGGTTTTTATCCCTGAGATCCATATACGCCAGTTATTTAATTAATCATGCATAAATATTAAAGACATACCTTATGGCTAACCAACAACACGAACATATGATCTTGATCTTCCTCTAGGTAACGATCGAAGTTCAGATCTTAAGCAGATTACAAATTCTGACCAAATGTAGGACAAACCAATCAATATTCACACTAATACTCATGCAATCTCCTATAGTTTCTAGACAGAATGAATCAATATGTTTGATTAAATCCACAAAAACACAAACCTTAACTGGGTGTGTTTGTTCTGCCGAGCAATAGCAAGAGGGGAGAAGGAGAGGATTTTAGGTTTTGTAAAACTTACTAAAATGATTTATATTTGTAATATTTTTAATCCTTATTCTATAAGGAAATAGTTATCCTATAAGGAATTAAATATCTTTTAAACTTTGAAAAGATATTTATCTTTTCCTTTCACATAACTTATTATCCAAGACAAGTGATGCATCAGATTGCAACACACCAAGTTTTACAATCCTCCTAGACAATGTACCTAACCGTTGTAGAGTAGTATAGGCAAGACCGCGGGATTGATCGTTTTCTAAAGGAATAGTGACGTAGGCTAGAAGTGTATTTCAAAATAAGTTTAAGGGTGAAAGGAAGCATCTTTTTGGTATTTTTAGATTTTTTAGAAAGCAATTAAACAGTTAGGTTTGAGAGGATTTTGTATTTTAACTACTAATTAAAAAAATGAAATAAAAAAATGACAAGAAAGTAAAAGTGGTGGGAACTTCTAGGCATATTTACCTAGGCTTGCACTACTTCCGACTCGTTTCTTACGTTATTTATTGAATTGTCACAACCTTGTTTAATGCAATGTGGAGTATTCTTTATTACCAATTGTGGGTTATTGAGTCCCACGTCTATGAACTATCCTAAGTGAGTGACGTCTATCTGAATGTCAATAATCCACACAATAACTAATTTACGCAATAAATACCCATCATAGTCAATAACCTAAGACATAAGAATTAACAAGACGTGTGTTAGTGGACGTTCAAGCTAAGATATGGGATATAGCCAGTTTTCCAACTCTTAACACACACCATTAACAAGAGACAATAGATCAGTGATTAACAACTAGGTTTCATGGACTCCTAAGTAACTACTAATTGGTTTAGCCTAGCATAGCAATGGAGAAACCAGTAACAGACATAATCACACAATTAAAAGTAATCATAATTAAATGATTGATATATGAACTTATCTCAACAATACATGAAGTATTGGGTGGCCAAATAGGCCTAAAAGAACTAATAAAATCACCTAGGGGTCAGACTCCAAGTTACACCAAAAGTTTCACACACAATAATGAAAAATATGTGTTTATATATATAGATTTCTGATCATGACAGTGTCGGGTTATGTGATGAGGCGAAAAGTGTACCGCTTTTCGGGGGTCATTTAAGCCCTAAATCGTATTTATTTGATCAAATATCGTCCTAAATCGTTCCTTTTGGCATTTTAGGTACTTTGGAGAGAAATTCTAGAAAAGGAAGCATTTTGGACGTTTTCGGAGCATAAAAGTGAAGAATTCGACAAAGTGTCAAAATCTGCTGGAACAGTACTCCAGACGGCGTCAAGACCATGCTTGACGGCGTCAAGTCTTGATAAGCCAGAACGGATTAAAGAGGGACGACGTCAAGAAGGCCATCAAGAAACCCTAACCACGGCGAGGTGACGGCGTCAAGTCCATAACGTGACGCCGTCAGATCTGTTTTTCTATATATATTCGCATAATTTTTAGTCATTCGTGTGGAACTTGTGTGGAACTTGTTAGAGAGAAACCCTAGATGATTTTTGCAGCTTTTTTAAGGGTTTTATAACCTTGGATCTTCCATGTTACATTGAAGATGAGTAATCAATTAATCATTCAATATATCTATGTGTTGTTTGATTCTATCTTGTTCTTGTCTTTTGTTTAACATGCTAGGCTAGATTTTCTTTGTGTTTGCTTAGATCTAATGAAACTTGACTATTGATTATTGATTGAATGGTGTGTTATTAATTGTATTGGATGGGTGATTATCGATGTTAGGCTTAAGAAAACTGGCAGACTTCCGGTTGGTAACATGCTTGAACGTCTTAAGAAACATGAACCAAGGTGTACTAAGGTTATTTTGATTGTATTTAATGCATGAGTGAATTCTAGTGATCCCATGTTAGGAGCTTCTTAGCCGGCTCGACATAGGAGTGAAGTAGGATCTCATAGAGTTAGGGGAAGTCCGTACACACCCCTACGAATGGTATTAAGGAATACAATCCGTCATCCACGCAATTAATACACACTAATCAATCGGTAAAAGATAGTTAGGGAGTAAGGAAATCTAAGTAAACACACTTCTCTCCATATTAGTTTTCACAACCATTTACTTTCTTGTTATTTTATTTTATTTGCATTAGGAGTAATTTGGGTTAGTTGACTAGCAACTAATTCCGCCCACTCTTCCAAAACCCGAGATTTTTACTTGCTTTCTTAAAAATATAATAATACAAAAAGAATCTTCCCTCACCCCTAGACCTATTAGAGTAGCTTTTCAATCCTAACGACACTATTCCCTGAGAGAACGATCAATCCCCCGGTACTTGCCACTACACTATACTACATCGGTCAGGTACACTGCCTGGTGGGGATTGCAAGCTTCTCAAGATCCCTTGAGAGGTAAAACCCTAGTGCGTGGTCGCAATCCCGCGCATCAAAGTTTTTGGCGCCACTGCCGGGGAATAGTTATTGTTTAGGTTGAATTTTTATTTTATTAGGTCTACTCACTAGATTCCATTCTAGTGAGATTTTTATTTTATTTTTCTAGGTTTTTCTTTAGTCTATCTTATTTCTTCGTGTTTTTGTTCGTAACCATTACCATCCGACATCATGGAAGGTGGTAATATCCTTGATCCCAACAACCCACCACCACAACAACCACCCCAACAAAACCAACCTCCTAGAGCCCGCACTTTAGGAGA
>LBNU01035955.1:6214-49687 GCA_014162995.1 Artemisia annua | reverse complement strand
AGCCTAAAATAGATTGTGGTTCTAGCCACATCGGTCCTTGCTTCGGCCATGTCAAAATGAAGAGTGGCAAAGAACTCACGTACCAGCTCGTCATATACCGGTTCTTGAATTCGAAACAGGTTTTCCCACTGAGGGCCGGTGAACTCATCAGTTTGAAAGCTTTGGAGAAAGGTTCGCTCTAGACCTTCATTTCTCAAAAACTTCCAATCTACCACGGCCCCACTTTCAACTTTATGCTGTAGCAATTGGGTGTATTTGGATGTGGCATCAATGTTTTAAAAGATCCCCCAACTAAGGACCGTGTCGCCATAGTTCTCTTGTTGGGATCTAGAGGAACTCCCTCTGCTAGGTCGTAGACGCTTACTCATTTCCTGGAAAGAAAACAAAAAGGAACGAAGAGGATTAAAACGTGAACCAATGAGTTGGCTGAGCATCAGACATATTTGACGCCGTCACTCTTTAGAGGTGACGCCGTCAGGTCCAATCTCCATTCAAATCCAAAATTACGAGAGAAAAATCAATATTCTAACTTCAAGTTTATAAACCAAACGCCCCTTTTTATAGCAAAGTGGGTGAATGGATCATAGGTTGTGGTTTAAATTCGTGGCCACCCAACTAGTTAATAAATCCATTTGATTGCCAATTACCTAATGCTTTAATCATTGCTAAACACTAATTAAAGGGCATTATGAGTTTTAGGCATGCATCAACCCTAGGGTTTCACGCATTAAGGGTTTTCGAAATTGAAGGATCCTATTCGTAATTGAAATGAAAAGAATGAATAAAAATTACTTACCACGTGGAGATTGGCGACGGAAGTTGGTGAATTGGACCTTGAAGATTCGTACGTGGGGTTGGAGTGGATATGGTTTGTGGGGTTTGGTATGAAAGTGATAGGAAAAAGGTTATAATTGCTGTGCAGACGGGGTGACGGCGTCACGTACAAAGTCTGACGCCGTCAGATGCGCGTGAAATGTAATTTTGTGACAGTTTGCAAATGAGCCCCTTGTACTTTTGTGAGTAGCTTGTCAAGGCCAATAACCATGTTAGCTAGTCTCGTTAATAAGTTCCAACACTTAAGATGAACATTGTCCCCAATGTTCAAATAATAAGATGTAAAAGTAAATAAGGTAAAAGAATGAAATCAAATACTCCCCTGATTCGCTCGGTAGATAAAGGGGTAACATGGTTAGATCTTCTTCCAAGAAAATGAACACTCAAAGCTTCCCTTCCAAAATATAAACCATCTTCTTGTCCAAAATAACCTGTTAATCATGAGAAAACAAACACGAAAACCTGCATAACATCGGCGGGATAAATCTGTATAAGGATATAATGCTTGTGGAATGAATATTTTTGCAGATTCCTGGAGTTTATAAATTAGAGATTTTATAAAATATTTTATGATTCCGGAAGAAAAACAAAACTTTCAAAAAAATTTCAGAAAACTGAACTTGACGGCGTCAGCCTGGAGCTTGATGCCGTCAGAAGTGATATGACATTTCTCATGTTAAGTTTCCGGAAAATTTCTGGAAAAACTCAATTATTAATTCCTGGAAATCCTGCAAAATATCATTATGACTCGATACAAGCATTTGACTCAAACAATTACTAATATGTATGTCAATTTAATATTGTTATGATTCATGTTCATTTGTTCTTATAAACCGATTTGGATTTCCCTTACACTTATCTTTTGCAAAATACCTCTATATGTAGTTAAGACGAAGTTAAAAACAAAATAAAGCGTTTTTACAATTTTGAAACATGAATCAATAACGATAAAAATTAAACATACATACGGAAGCAAATAAAATCAAACAAACAAACAAATAAACACACACAGAAAATAAAGCTAACTAAGCTTATTGATCAAAGCTTCAACAAAAACATCCACAATTCCATCATACAAAGAATAGCAAATGTCATAATTGTTCAAAGGCCAACAGAGGCCGAGTCCTAAAATATTACAAACCACAATGTCAAAGTTATTAAACATCAAAGATAATTAGTTCCAAATACAAGAGAGAAGATCACAAATAATCAATAAGGTGGGGGCCCTTGACGGTAATCATAGCCAGGAGGGTGATGTCCATAGTACCCGTAGGGTGGGTAATCCTGCTCACGGCCAGGAAAGGGGTCAATCTGCAGATGGGGCTGGACCTGATCTCGGGTAGACAAATGCTGCATCTGTCGGACAGTGTGCTCGTAAACCCAATCAAACCTCTGGTCCGTCTGGGCCCTCCATCTGTCCATCTAGCCCATCCATGCCCCCTGGTGAGCCTGCCAATCCCCCGTGCTCATGTGCCGGTAATAATCTGCCGTACCAGCCTCATAACCCGCATGCTGCTGCTGATGCTCTTCCTCCTCATCTGGATAATCACCACCAACATCTCCAGCTCCGCCCTGATCATACCATATAAAGCTCCCATCATCCATCTCCATAACCACCTCCATCTGCTTCAAGGACCTAACCTTCACTGTCCAACATGCATTACCACTGCCCAAATACCTCATAATCTCAGGTCTGAGGACTCCATAGGATCGGGCCAGTCGGGTGACAAACATCCCACCATAAATCCTATCCCCTTCCTTTTCCCCAACTCCACCATTCAGAAAACTAGCCACCCAAAATGGGATGTTGCAGTAAACATCATCAGAATAAATGGTGTACAAGTAGAAGAGGTCTGCAGCAGTGACACGGTGGTGAGAGCTGTGGCGCCCTGACAAACTGTAGGCGAGGCATCTATGGGCCAACCTAACCTAGGTTCCCTGATTCGAGAGGCCACAGTAGTCGAGGTGTATATGCCATTTCCAATAGTCGGCCAGAACATAGAACACCTAAAATCATTTCTCATCGTCTCACCATGCATCAACCTAGTCAAAAACCCTGCTTAAAGTGTTTCATGTTGACTGTGCAACCATAGCCTCCAACCGAACTCTGTAACCGAGCATGTCCTAAGCTCACCCCCCAGCCTAAAATAGATTGTGGTTCTAGCCACATCGGTCCTTGCTTCGGCCATGTCAAAATGAAGAGTGGCAAAGAACTCACGTACCAGCTCATCATATACCGGTTCTTGAATTCGAAACAGGTTTTCCCACTGAGGGCCGGTGAACTCATCAGTTTGAAAGCTTTGGAGAAAGGTTCGCTCTAGACCTTCATTTCTCAAAAACTTCCAATCTACCACGGCCCCACTTTCAACTTTATGCTGTAGCAATTGGGTGTATTTGGATGTGGCATCAATGTTATAAAAGATCCCCCAACTAAGGACCGTGTCGCCATAGTTCTCTTGTTGGGGATCTAGAGGAACTCCCTCTTCATATACCGGTTCTTGAATTCGAAACAGGTTTTCCCACTGAGGGCCGGTGAACTCATCAGTTTGAAAGCTTTGGAGAAAGGTTCGCTCTAGACCTTCATTTCTCAAAAACTTCCAATCTACCACGGCCCCACTTTCAACTTTATGCTGTAGCAATTGGGTGTATTTGGATGTGGCATCAATGTTATAAAAGATCCCCCAACTAAGGACCGTGTCGCCATAGTTCTCTTGTTGGGATCTAGAGGAACTCCCTCTGCTAGGTCGTAGATGCTTACTCATTTCCTGGAAAGAAAACAAAAAGGAACGAAGAGGATTAAAACGTGAACCAATGAGTTGGCTGAGCATCAGACATATTTGACGCCGTCACTCTTTAGAGGTGACGCCGTCAGGTCCAATCTCCATTCAAATCCAAAATTACGAGAGAAAAATCAATATTCAAACTTCAAGTTTATAAACCAAACGCCCCTTTTTATAGCAAAGTGGGTGAATGGATCATAGGTTGTGGTTTAAATTTGTGGCCACCCAACTAGTGAATAAATCCATTTGATTGCCAATTACCTAATGCTTTAATCATTGCTAAACACTAATTAAAGGGCATTATGAGTTTTAGGCATGCATCAACCCTAGGGTTTCACGCATTAAGGGTTTTCAAAATTGAAGGATCCTATTCGTAATTGAAATGAAAAGAATGAATAAAAATTACTTACCACGTGGAGATTGGCGACGGAAGTTGGTGAATTGGACCTTGAAGATTCGTACGTGGGGTTGGAATGGATATGGTTTGTGGGGTTTGGTATGAAAGTGATAGGAAAAAGGTTATAATTGCTGTGCAGACGGGGTGACGGCGTCACGTACAAAGTCTGACGCCGTCAGATGCGCGTGAAATGCAATTTTGTGACAGTTTGCAAATGAGCCACTTGTAATTTTGTGAGTAGCTTGTCAAGGCCAATAACCATGTTAGCTAGTCTCGTTAATAAGTTCCTCCTGGGTTAAATGTTTTGTTACTGTCGCGGGATGTGGTAGAATGCTGGAAAGGTCCGGTTAGTGTTTTATTCAGGTTCCAATCTCCATCATGGCAGGTATTCAGGGAGTGAGGGAAACTTTCCCAAGGGGTTTTCGAAATGAGGTTGCGCTTGAATTGAGTTCTTTTTACACCTGGCTTAAATCCAAAGGATCGTTTCTTTACTTCGTGAACGTTAGGGAGTGTGACAACTATGCTTCCCACGAAGATGCCATGAACTTGAGAATTCTTATTCCCGCAAGGGAGCCTGAAGGGATAAGAGATTTTTAGAGGTGAAGGCTTGGGAAGAGGAATTTCGTTATCACATTCGTTGTATGGTTTATTAGGGACTGGGAGTTCAAAGATCTTCTCGATCTTCTTGGGTGAAGCTTCCTCCCTAATTTTCTCCTTTATCCTCGAGATGAACTTATCTGCTAATTCCATGAACACATCTTGGGTGTTTTTCAAGTGAGTCTCTAATTCTTGTATCTGCCTCTCTTGGTTGTTCACGAAAGTTAGCACTATCCTTTCAAATTCATATTGTCGCGAGAATTGAGGGAACGTACGTTTACCAATTGTGTTTACATACTCATTGGGATTTTCCTCAATCACAGGTACTTCAGCTTTCATTAACTTCTCAACCTGACTTTTTACGTTTTCAAACAGTTGTTCTTGAGTTGCATTTATGCAACCTAAAATCCCTTCTTCCGAGAACGTTGAGCCCTTCCATTCTTCCTCCTCGTATTGGGCTAAGTCCTCAATGACTTCCCAGCACTTATCGACACTGAGCCTGTTCAGTCGTCCATTGGCGGCGTAATCTATAGCTCTTCTAGTTTGATGATTGACACCATCGTAAAATCTTTGGATTTGTAGCCAAGGATCCATGCCATGATGGGGGACTTTTTGAAGTAGGTCCTTGAATCGAATCCATGCCCCGTAGAGGGTTTCGCCTTGGCGTTGTTGGAACGCCAAGATATCATTCCTTAGCTTTGTGGTTCTTCCCGGTGGGAAAAACTGAGCAAGGAAACGAGTTGTGAGATCATCCCAAGAGGTGATGGATCATGCGGGTAGACGCTCTAGCCACTGACTAGCATGGTCTTGCAGAGAGAATTGGAAGAGACGTAATCGGGTAGTCTCTCGAGTGTCAACATCAAGGTCTATGGAATCTACGATCTTAAGAAAGTCCTTGAGGTGTTGATTTGGATCTTCGGAACGAAATCCATGGAATGCACATCCGCTTTGCACCAACCGGATGGTGTCGGATCGCAAGGGAGACACATTGGCTCCTTGGGTGAGCTCAATGGTGTTTCGATAGCCATGGTGGCTAGGATGGGAGTACTCTCCTAAGGTGCAGGCTCTAGGAGGTTGGTATTGTTGGGGTGGTTGTTGTGGTGGTGGGTTGTTGGGATCAAGGATATTACAACCTTCCATGATGTCGGATGGTAATGGTTACGAACAAAAACACGAAGAAATAAGATAGACTAATGAAATCCTAAAAAAATAAAATAAAAATCTCACTAGAAAGGAATCTAGTGAGTAGACCTAATAAAATAAAAATTCAACCTAAACAATAACTATTCCCCGGCAGCGGCGCCAAAAACTTTGATGCGCGGGATTGCGACCACGCACTAGGGTTTTACTTCTCAAGGGATCTTGAGAAGCTTGCAATCCCCACCAGGCAGTGTACCTGACCGATGTAGTATAGTGTAGTGGCAAGTACCGGGGGATTGATCGTTCTCTGCGGGAATAGTGTCGTTAGGATTGAAAAGCTACTCTAATAGGTCTAGGGGTGAGGGAAGATTCTTTTTGTATTTTATTATTTTTAGGAAAGCAAGTAAAAATCTCGGTTTTGAAGGAGTGGGCGGAATTAGTTGCTAGTCAACTAACCCAAATAACTACTAATGCAAATAAAATAAAATAACAAGAAAGTAAATGGTTGTGAAAACTAATATGGAGAGAAGTGTGTTTACTTAGATTTCCTTACTCCCTAACTATCTTTTACCGATTGATTAGTGTGTATTAATTGCGTGGATGACGGATTGTATTCCTTAATACCATTCGTAGGGGTGTGTACGGACTTCCCCTAACTCTATGAGATCCTACTTCACTCCTATGTCGAGCCGGCTAAGAAGCTCCTAACATGGGATCACTAGAATTCACTCATGCATTAAATACAATCAAAATAACCTTAGTACACCTTGGTTCATGTTTCTTAAGACGTTCAAGCATGTTACCAACCGGAAGTCTGCCAGTTTTCTTAAGCCTAACATCGATAATCACCCATCCAATACAATTAATAACACACCATTCAATCAATAATCAATAGTTAGGTTTCATTAGATCTAAGCAAACACAAAGAAAATCTAGCCTAGCATGTTAAACAAAAGACAAGAACAAGATAGAATCAAACAACACATAGACATATTGAATGATTAATTGATTACTTATCTTCAATGTAACATGGAAGATCCAAGGGTATAAAACCCTTAAAAAAGCTGTAAAAATCGTCTAGGGTTTCTCTCTAAAACGTTCCACACAAGTTCCACACGAATGACTAAACATTATGCGAATATATATAGAAAAACAGATCTGACGGCGTCATGTTATGGACTTGACGCCGTCACCTCGCCGTGGTTAGGGTTTCTTGATGGCCTTCTTGACGTCGTCCCTCTTTAATCCGTTCTGGCTTATCAAGACTTGATGCCGTCTGGAGTACTGTTCCAGCAGATTTTGACACTTTATTGAATTCTTCACTTTTATGCTCCGAAAACGTCCAAAATGCTTCCTTTTCCAGAATTTCTCTCCAAAGTACCTAAAATTCCAAAAGGAACGATTTAGGGCGATATTTGATCAAATAAATACGATTTAGGGCTTAAATGACCCCCGAAAAGCGGTACACTTTTCGCCTCATCAACCATATAGGGACCAACCCAACATGATCGGAGTTTTGGCTGTTTAAATTTGTATATCGAACGAAATAGAAACACTTTATCTCCTTTTTTTGAATTCTTTACGGATTCGCAGTTTAAGATCATGCCAGACTTTGGTTCTTTCTTTGTATAATTGAGAGTTTTTGTATCCTACAGACAAAGTTCATCCAACTCGTAGAGTTGAAACATTTGTTTTTCTCCAGTAGCAATTAGATCGGTATTACAATTCTTGAGTGCCTAATATGCACGATGTTCAATTTCGAATGGCAGATGGCATGTTTTACCTTAGATAAGTCTGCATGGTGTGGTTCCAGTGGGTGTTTTGTAAACTGTTTGAAAAGCCCACAGAGCATCGTCTAATTTTCTTGACCATATAGCCGGATTGCCTTTCACAGTCTTTTCAAGAATTCTTTTAAGGCCCTGTTAGTGTTTTCTACTTGACTACTCATTTGAGGGTGATATGAAGTGGAGAAGCGATGGTTTACAACATATTTCTTCATTGCTTTTTCCATTAGATGACTACAAAAGTGTGTTCCTCTGTCGCTAATTAATGCTTTCGGGATTCCGAAATGACAGAAAAGTTTCTTTTGGAAAGTGAGGAAAACTCTTGCGTCGTTAGTTTGAAGAGCTTGGGCTACATAATCGATTGAAACTATTATGTATTCGAACCTGTAGGATTTCCGGGAAAGGTCCCATAAAATCTATTCTCCAAATGTCAAATATCTCACATACTTGAATGCTATTTAAGGGCATTTCATCCCTTTTGGATATATTTCCAGTTTTCTGACAAGCTTCGCACATGAGAACTAGAGTATGAGATTCTTTGAATATTTTTGGCCAAAAGAAACAAGATTTTAACACTTTCTTGGTCGTTGTGGACGGTCCATATTGTCCTCCAGTAGGTCAATGATGACATTCGTCTAAAATGATTCGATTTTCGGGTCCTGCCACACATCTTCTTCTAATCCCATCAGGACACATTTTAAAAAGATGGGGTTCTTCCCAAAAGAAATCTTTGAGATCCGATAAGAATTTGTTCTTTTGTCTGTTTGTCATCCCTTTTCTTAATATTTTTCAAACCAAATAGTTTCCTAAGTCGACAAACCATGGTTCATTTTTTAAGTTTATTTCCATTAGTGTTTCATATGGGAAATTATCATTTATTTCAATTTCTTAATCATCATCTTCGTTATTTTTGATTCGTGATAAATGATCGGTTGCAACATTTTTAGTACCTTTTTTAATATTTAATCTCTATATTGAATTCTTGCAAGAGCAATATCCAACATATGAGACGTGGTTTAGCGTCTTGTTTCTTAAAGAGATATTTTAAGGCTTTGTGATTGGTGTAGACAATCGTCTTGGATAGAACAAGATATGCCCGAAATTTATCAAATGCAAATACGATAGCCATAAGTTCTTTTTCTGTGAGTATGTAATTTTATTGAGCTGCATTCAATGTTTTACTTGCAAAGTATATCGGGTGAAAATATTTTCCATCTCACTGGCCAAGTACTGCGCTGGCGGTACTGTCACTTGCATCACACATTAACTCAAATGGGAGATTCCAATTTTGGCTTGCGATAATGGGTGTAAAGGTGAGATTTTCTTTCAATATTTCAAAAGCCATATGACATTTGTCATTGAACTCGAATGGAGTATATTTTTTGAAGGTTTAGTTAGAGGTTTTGTTATTTTAGAGAAATCCTTAACGAATCGTCGGTAAAAATTGGCGTGACTTAGGAAACTTCTAATACCTTTGATATTAATAGGGGTGGAAGTTTGGATATAACATTGATCTTGGCTTTGACCACTTCTAGTCCTGCTCTAGACACTTTGTGTCTGAGCATAATTCCTTCTTTAACCATGAAGTGACACTTTCCCAATTAAGAACTAACTTAGCTTCTTCACAACACTTGAACATTTTACCCAAATTGACAAGACAATTTGCAAACGAATTCCTAAAGATAGATAAATCATCAATGAAAACTTCCATAGACTCTTCAATCATATCATGTAAAATATAGCAATCATGCATCCTTGAAAAGTGGCAGGTGCATTGCCTAAGCCAAAGGCATTCGTTGATAAGCGTATGTTCCAAAGGGACATGTAAACGTTATTTTTTATTGATCCATGAGATCAATCGGTATTTGAAAATATCCGGAAAAACCATCATGGAAACAAAAAGACTCATTTCCTGTGAGTCATTCTAACATTTGATCCATGAAGGGTAATGGAAATTGATATTTGGCGGTTGTCTCATTGAGTTTCTATAATTCATACAGACGCGCCAACCAGTGATGGTTCTAGTTGGGACTAGTCGTCTTTTTCATAGGTAACCACGCTAATACCACCTTTATTTGATACATAATGAATAGGGCTTACCCATGGGCTATCTGCAATTGGGTATATGATTCCTGCATCAAGTAGTTTAGTCACTTCTTTTTTTACAACTTCTTACATATTTGGATCGACTCTCCTCTACTTTTGAACAACTAGTTTCTTGTCATCAAGCAACTGAATTTTATGGTTGCAGAACGATGGACAAATTCCAGTTATATCTGATGTTTTCCGAGCAAAATCTCATGTGTGGCTTTTAAGAACAGTGATTAAATTAGCTTTGTTTTTATCTGAAAGTTCAGATAAAATGATGACTGGAAGTAAAGATATGCCTTCCAGAAATGCATATTCTAGATGTTTAGGAAGATGTTTGAGTTCAAGATCGGTAGGAGTTTCAAGATATTTCTTGATTTTATGATCTGAATTGAACATGATTTTTTCAAATATTATTTCTTCTTCTTCTTCGTCTGATTCAATTTCTCCTTCGATATTCATAGCTATGAATTCGTCAAACTCTGCATAGAGTTCTTTCTCGAGGATAGTTCCTTGGATGGAATGAAAAATTTCAATTCCCTCATTGAGTAGAGCATCGAAATCTTCTTCAGGAATTTCGTCTATGATATCAATGCTAAAATAGGCATAATTATTGGAATATGAGTGTTTCATTACTTAATTGATCGAAAAATTTATTTGATCTTCACTAATTCCGAGATTGAGTTCTTTTTGTTTAACATAAATTATTGCATTAGCGGTGTACAAGAATGGTCTCCCTAAAATTACAGGAATTTTGTTGTCTTCCTCCATTTCAAGGATAACATAATCCACCGGAAAAGTAAACTTTCTAACTTCAACTAGCATATTTTCAACTATCCTAACAGGATATTGAAAAAAATCAGTCTACTAATCGAACACTCATCTTGGTAGGTTTAAGAGTTTCAAGAGATAGTTTAGCATACAGAGAGTATGGCATAAGATTTATACTTACGCCAAGATAAGCCAAGGCGTTGCAAGAGAATGTCTTGCCAAAAGTACAAGGAATGAGGAAACTTACTGGGTCTCCTAGTTTAGTTGGAACTTTGTTTTGAATGATTTCCGAAGATTCGTCGCTTAGGAAAGCTGCGGAAATTTGTTCTAACTTATGTTTGTTATTGACAAGTTCTTTTAGAAATTTACCATAATTTGGCATTCATGCAATGACATCGACAAGTGGAACATTAATTCGAATGGCATGAATCATGTTTAAGAATTTCCCATATTGAGCTTCCATTTTCTCTTTTCTGAGACGTTGGGGATATGGAATCCTGGGTTTGTATGGTTTAAGAACAGGTGTTTTAGGTGTTGCTTTTGTTTTAGGTTTCTTTTGAGGTGTTGGCTCATCTTCATCATCACCACTGTCTAACTCGACAGTTCGCTGTATTTGGCTAAGGTTGGGTGGTGGTTCATATGAGGTTCCATTTCTGGTTGTTATGGCATTCACATGCTCGTTGCGAGCTTGAGGTGGTTGATAAGCCCTGCTTCAGGGGCTACCTCTAGGGTTTGGTTGAGTATTGCTGGGAAGAGATCCAGGAGATCGATCACATTGCTTTTCAGTTAATCTATCAAATTTTTCTTCTAGATTTTTGATAGATACTTGATGGTTTTTGGTTTTAGATTCTAATTTATCTTTAAGATCCATGAACGTTTCTTTTACGAATGCGTTTGTAGATTATTGTGATTTTATGAATTCGTTGAGTTGTGTTTGAAGATTTGGTTTTTCGTTAGAATTAGGAGATTTATATTGATCTCGGTTATATTCTGAATGTTCACCAGTACGCCATTTATCTCGATCTCGGTCGTGGGTAATGATAGTCATCGAAAAAACAAGTGCGTCGAAATGATTGCATAAATTTCGCTTCTTCTTCACGAGTCATGGGTGTGTCATCATCATTGCAATTTGCGATTGAATAATTTCCACCACAATTGTTGCATCCATCATGTTTTTCTTTCTTTTTCTTTTTTATATACCGAGCATCCATTTTAAGGGTCATGGCATTCATGCGAGCCATAATTTTGTCAGTATCAGAAATACTACTACCTTCATCGACGAAAGCAACAATTTTACAAAGAGAGTCTTTTGGTTTTTATTTTTAGCCTAATAATGGTTGAGTAATACTTTGTCTTTGAGAATTTTGTAGGCTTGATTTGGAGTTTTGTATAAGAATATTCCTCCGGCTGCAGCATTTAGGACTTCTTGTGTACTCTCGTCAAGTACATGGTTAAAGATTTTGATTATATTTCCCTTACTTAAACCGTGTCCATGAAAATTTCTGAGTAATTCTTTCATTCGAAGCCATGCTTCAGTTAAGGTCTCTCAATCGTGCTGAGAAAAAGCACAGATTTCTCCGAGAAGTCAGTCGAATAATGTTGGAGGGAAAAATCGGCTTATGAAAGCGGTACGAAGTTCATTCCATGTTGCTATGATTCCTTCGCTGTTTAAAAAAAAACCGACTTTCTTCAATTTTTTTGAAATACTAATATCTTTTAAACATTAATCGTTAAGCAAAAAAAATTTTACCCTCACAATTAGCATTAAATCATCTTTCTATAAATGTGCAATTTGATATACTTTCGACAAAGTTTTTTTTTCCCGTTTTTCACCTTTTTTTCTTCTTTTTTTTCATTGTTGAAACTTGCATGAAGAAATCACATGTAATTAAACACTGATTTGAATATACTTTTTTTTTAGCGGCACTAATTTGAGTATACTAATAAAATCACATGTGATATTGGTGTTAAATCACATATGATTTATCACATATCATATGTGATTTAATATTAATATCACATGTGATTTTATTTGAATATTCAAATTAATGTTTAACCGCATTTTGATTTTTCATGCAAGTTTCAACAACGAAGAAAAATAACGAAAAACATAACGAACGAAAAAAGGTGAAAAAAATGAAAAAAGAAAAGTTTATTGAAAGTATATCAAAGTATCCGTTTATAGAAAGATAATTAAATGTTGGTCGTGACGATATAATTTATTTTGTCTAACGATTAATGGTTCATGAGATATTCAAATTATAAGAAATATGTGAAATATTAAAATGATTTTAAACTCTGTCATTGATTTTTTTTTTTTTTTTTTTTTTTTTTTTTTTTTTTTTTTTTTTTTTTTTTTTATGAATGGGGGATGAATTCCTATGTAAAAAACTTTTGGTATGAATATGTAACATTTTTTTGTAACAGAAAATATATAAGATCCCACCGAGCTCATTATCATAAAGATTATTAGGTTTTGGCAAGTTGAATAATTATTTATTTTATAAATAATTATTAACATATCCTTATTTTTTGCACTATATATATAACAGATGCAAGCACGTACAACATGCAATCACTACAATTGTTCATTGTTAAATGATGTATACTTGGTTCGTTATAGTCGTTTCCTTGTGCCTTATCATAAGGTTCTTTCTGTTTCGTCAGAAAGACGATAGAAAGTTACCACCAGGGCCGTCATTCCTTTCCTCCCACCTCATACTGCTAACAAACTCACTCATGGAACTCGAACCTATCCTTAAAAACCTGAAGTCTAAATATGGACCACTAATTACTCTTTCTTTCTGTTCTCATCCTATCATATTTGTCTCTGACCATTCTCTAGCTCACCAAATTCTAATCAAGAATGGGGCTGTCGTCTCGGACCGCCCAAGAGTCTTCGGTTTCAGAACCATTACTTCTGCCTCCTATGGCCCTAACTGGCGGGCCCTCCGTCGGAATCTTCGTTCTGTGTTTCTGCACACGTCCCGTGTGAAGTCATTTGCATGGGCTCGCAAGTGCGTCCTTGGTAGCCTAATTGGTCATCTCCAGAAGCATGACAAGGGGGCTGCAGGAATCTTGGTTCGTGATCATTTCCGTACTGCAATTTTCAGCCTGTCGCTATTTATGTGCTTTGGTGAGAAGCTTGATGAGTGTCAAATCAATGAGATTGAAACGCTACAACGTCATTTGCTTTCATTAGTCGTCACCAGGAAGCTAAATGTATACTTGGTTTTCCCATGGTTGTTTAAGATATTGTTTAGAAACACATGGAAAATATTTGAGAAGTTGCGCAATGATCAAAAACAAAAGTTGATGTCGCTCATCAAATCTGAGCGCCAATCACTAGGAAAAGAGCAAATAGCTTACATTGACACATTGGGGTGTCTAAAGCTTCCGGAAGAAGAGGCTAACTGTACAAGTGATAAAACACTCACTGCAAAACAGACAGTGAGCATGTGTGGGGAGTTTCTTAACACTGCCACAGACACTACCTCTACTACTTTGCAATGGATCATGGCCAATCTTGTAAAGCACCCTCATATTCAGAGCAAACTCTACGATGAAATTGTTGCGGTCGCTGGACACCCACCTCCACTACAACTACCCCATGAAGAGCTTGAATCGTTTATAGATGAAGATGATCTACAGAAAATGCCATACTTAAAAGCCGTGGTTTTGGAAGGGCTGAGGAGACACCCACCAGGGCATCTTGTGCTGCCCCATAGGGTTATGAAGGACGTAGAAGTGCAAGGGTACGTGATTCCAGAGGGCGCAACCCTTAATTTCATGGTGGGTGAGATGGGTTTGGATCCAAAGGTTTGGGATGATCCCATGGAGTTTGATCCTGAGAGGTTCTTGTCGAATGATTCTTGTAATAATGATGTGTTTGATATAACTGGAAACAAAGGGATCAAGATGATGCCATTTGGTGTGGGAAGAAGAATATGTCCTGCCTCTGATTTGGCTTTGCTTCACTTGGAATACTTTGTTGCCAATTTGATATGGTACTTCCATTGGACTCCTCCAAATGGATACCACGTTGATCTCTCGGAGAGGGTTGACTTCACCATCACCATGAAGAACCCGCTCCGAGCACAAATTAATTCAAGGGGGGTGGAAAATTAATAGTGTTACAATACAAGGTGATTTTTCTTCCCTCTTTTAAAAATTGTGTAAAAGTATTTTAATTTCGCACCTATAAATATGTTCAAGTTTGCTACAAATAAATATAAAGATCATATTATTATTGTTTACATATAGTATGTAAAACGTGATTAGAACTGGGTTGAGATGATTGTGTTGTTCGATTTCCCATGTTGAACGGTAAGGACGAAAAAATTATGATTAAGAATCAATAGTTTGGGTAACACTCAAACAAACCATATTAGTGTGTGTTTTACTGTATGAAACAGTATGAGAGAGTGTAGAAGAGTTGATCCCCTTTTGTGTGTGAGATGCCTTCTATTTATAAAGAGACATTCGCTACTACAAAAACTGGTTTTGCCCACCGAAAAAATATGTGGGAAATTTCCCACCGGCTACCGACAAGTTACACGCCAAATTAGTGACAACTTATATGGAAATCTGTTGTAAATTTCACATGGTTTTTCCAAAATTTACTCACCAATGTGTTGACAAATTTTCGTGAAAAAACTGACACAAATTTTCAACAGATTAGCGACAGTATTCACTCTAGTAGACTTCCATGGGAAATCTGTTGCAAATTTCACACATATTTTCTATGGTCAAAAGCATTTGACAAATAATGATTATGTTTGTGAGAAATGTATGGGTACTTTCCCACGGTTTACCCACCAATATGATAATTCCGTAGGAAATTTGTAGGTATTTACCCAAAGATTTCTAGCATAAATATTTGATTTTGTGAGTCTATATGCTTACACATTTTTACATTATTATGTGTCTTAATATGCATTTGTGTGTGTATAACAAGCATTTGTAGATATGTAAAACGTATATGTGAAAAGGCCACTGTCTATATATGAACGTTTATATACACATAAAGTAAGTTGTGTCTTAAAGGAAAAAATAAATTATAAATGGATTGAAAAAACTAGTTCCTTACCTCAACTATAAATATAAAGCTTATTGCCTTTCAAAAAGAATCGCGTATAACGTATGTGTGTAAACATGTGCTATATGAAATTATGAACTGTTTTATATGTATGAATTGTTATATATGCGCATTATAAGTTGATGTTCAACTGTATTATACTTGTATACCTCTACATGTAAGAATGTGTATATTTGTGAATAGGTAAGTGCAACAAACACATAATAACGGTTATGTTTGTGGGAAATATGTGGGTACTTTCCATGGTTTATCCACATATATGATAATTTTGTAGGAAAATTGTGGTTATTTACCCACGGTATGTATGTGCGGCAAACACATAATAACGGTTATGTTTATGGGAAATCTGTGGGTACTTTCCCACGGTTTATCCACGATATGATAATCGCGTAGGAAAATTGTGAGTATTCACCCCACGGATTTCTCGTAGAAATACTTGTTTTTGTGATTCCATATGCTTACACATTTCCACATTACTATATGTGTCTTATGTGTTTGCTTGTTAATATAGCTATTTGTGTGTGTATCATAACTTCACAAGCATGTGTAGATATGTAAAATGTAGATGTGAAAAGTCCAGTGTCCATATATAAACGTTTATATACACATAAGGTAAGTTGTGTTTTAAAGGAAAAATAATTATAAATGGATTGGAAAACTAGTACCTGACTTCAACTATAAATATAAAGCTTATTGCCTTTCAAAAAGAATTGTGTATAACATATATGTCTAAATTTGTTACGCCCCGTGCTCGATTTGAGCAAAATTCTTTTACTCGGAAACAACATGACCCAAAACCGACCTTCTATTACTCTTTAAATAACTGACAACATGTTGGGTCCTCTCTGAGCACACGCATTCATGCAAACCATGAAGGATATGAACAACAGTTTTAGCAAGTGAGAAAAACTGATGAACATCAACATTTATGAGGTTGGGTTTGCTTAAGAACGACACAGACATGCTAATAACACCATTTTTACTTTTCAACTTTATAAATCTTATTAGAAATGAATCAAATATTTACAAGGGATAGCCTACGGAAAACTACCCCGGTTTGATGGCAGGTTCTCTCCTAACTCAAACAACAAGAGGCAGCTAGCTTTGCATTGTTGTTCCTAGGATAGGAGGATCTAACCATAATACTTTGTATTATTTTCTTTGTATGAATCTCTATTAACTTGATTACAACCGAGAGTTTATATAGGAGGGAAAATAGTGGTTGCATGTGGGTTGCATAGTAAGTTGTCCACTTTCTATAGATAGGCACGTGTCTAATAGGCTAGTCTGAAACGTACTTTTGGCTTTCCCGATTTGACAATTTATAGTTTCAATGCCTGTTTCTCATATATCGATAAGTAGATAAGTAATTAAACTTATCTTCCTAAAGAATATTCCTGCCCATGCATTCAGAGGTTGTGGTTGTAATCCAAAATCAAGTCCTCAGAGCCATAGAGACATTTTTCAAATCTCAGTGACACTGGTGTTGCTTTTAGCTCCTTGTAAACCACTCCCTGACACCGCATCAGTTTGTGAGATGTTTTATTAAGTTGGTCTTCGACGTCCCTGAAGCCACATAGACGTTTGAGCTTTATACAACACTCACTGATTTCTTTATTAGTGAGTCATCTTCTGAATAATAATCAGAGAGACATGCTCTCTGACAACATATCAGGGAGTATCTTACTTCCGATAACTATCAGGTTCACATTGATAGTTATGAAGTGACATTCTATCTGATTGCTAACAGAGACTTGATGCTCACTGACCTTCAGAAGGAGTATTTGGCTATTTTATGTTTAAATACTTTTTGGAGACAATTTGGTCAGTTTTTTAAGACCCAACACAACAATCTATTACAAACCAGCCCTTAAGACTATTTTTAAATAAAACTAGACTCAATTACCTTTAAAACGACGTGCAGTATGACTTCTAATGATTTATGGATTCAAAGATATGATTTTTCTGCACTACTTGCTGTCCCCTTTTGTGCACTTTTAACCCATTTTCCGGAAAATGACTTCTATAACATGCCATAACACCAAAACTTCTAGAAATCATTTAACATAACATAATACATCATTTTTATAAACATTGGTGGTTTAAGCGACCCGTGAACTCATGCCTTACGCGATTTGCCAAACAATTATTTTGACCCACTTTCAAACACTATAACACATTACTAAAATAATTGACTTGACACAATTTTACTTGACAACCACAACACTTTAACAAACCATATTATAACATACCACACAGCTATAACCCGTTTGACGCCAAAATGGGTACAAATATACTATAATCCAAACACCTCTTTAAGCTATTAGATATACTTTAACCATTTCTATAACAACCCATTTGACCACCAAAATACTTGGATGGCCAAGACATAGACTATGACACTCGATAACACATAAATAACCATTAAAAGACTAACGGGTGTTCAACCTTGACTTTGAGCTCGGTAACTACGACTAAGCTCTAACATAACCAATAACTTTCCAGCATCCATACTTACGGTCCTTAAGCTTAATCCATGACATAGCACTTCCACAATATCCTACAAAACATTGAAACACTATAACGTAAGCTTTCGATTAGTAAGCAACTAGATAATAACACATATTATACATCAATCAATCATATTAGAATCATGAAACATCCACATATATTGCAAAGACTATAACCATTTCAATACTTGCATCCCCATGCTCTAGAACCACAATTGTTAAGCCATAAAAACATAATCGTATCATACTATAACAACATAATCGCACCTTGGATTTTCTATAACTATCAATTAACACCCACTTTAACCATACAATTTATAGAACCAAGATTATAACAAGGTGGTTCTAGTACTAAAACAAGGTGTATCTAATACGAGTTTGGTCATTTTGCAACTTAGGTCCCTCAAGTCCATTTTCTTTCTACTTTGGCCGTATAAACTTTATAAAAGTAACACATCAATCTTTCTAGAACCATATTACATATTCTTGACTATTAGTTTGACAATCGGGTTTGACTACAACTTAACTTTTGTTGACTAACCAATCATATCGAGTCTCCCGACTCATAAAAGTCTTAATTAAACCATTCCAATGGCATTTTCATTATTTAATACTTAAAACTCGATTTTGGGTGTAACAATTCTACCCCCCCCCCCTTATTTAGATTTCGTCTTCGAAATCTCTTTGTCTAACACTTATATCCATACTTGTTCGCATCTCAGCCATTATACCATTTACTACTCATTCGATTTCTGCACACCACTTAAGTTAACAATCTCAATCCAACTAAGTCATAGTCAAATTGCTAAAAACTCATTTAAATCACATAATATCAAGTATATCTAATGACACCGCGCCATTAGTATCACATCACAATATGAAAATCCTCCAGTTTACTCAACGCTCTACTATAAACAACACTTCACATCAGAAACTTATCAAAAATTTCCAACAATGACAACTTGTCATTTGAATAAAAAATACTATTTTGACTTTCTATAAGTCAAAGTTAGACACTATTCCCACATTATTCACTAATGCACTAACATGAAATAAAGTCATATACCAGTCAATTGCGCATTCTACTTAATACCAAAACTTATCTACTTAAAAAACCAGTAACTTATTTCAAATTTATATCAAGTACCATCTAAACGGCACTTTCAAAAACCAATTATACGCATTACTTAAGCAATCTTCTTGTTAAATTTCAAGAATGCTTACCCATTATCTTCTCAACTTAATGTACAAACTTATTCTAGGCGTCTATCTTAAGGTTTAGCTCATAACCTTAACACCACTATAAATTTTCATTCACATCTAATCTCAAATCTTATAACGTCTACTTGTTTTAGTTTTCAAGTCCTAATTCTCTACCCGTACTCATGCCATATCGGCTACACATAAGCCGATTCATTTACAATTCTTTATTTACATAAAAAAGGTGTCCCTATCTATGTAAATAAGGAGTTATAAACTTATGGTTCAGAGATTTAAAATTTCTTTATTTAAATGAAGAGGTGTCCCAATCCATTTAAATAAGGAGATTATAAATAATCCTACTTATGCACATCCAACAAAACAATCATACTTACTTTACTTTCCATCTTTTCTAGCCTTGGATCCAATCTTTCTAACTTTGCTAATAAAGGCAAGTCAGCCTTTTCCCCATAGGGCTTAGCCACTTTACCTTAACCTTGTGCAAGCTAAAATCCATGCCACAAAGGCAAGCTAACAGCCATGCCATGAAAGGCAAGCTAACAACCATGCCGTAAAGGCAAGCTAATGCGCAAGGTGAAACCCATGCCATAATGGCAAGCTATCAACCATGCCAAAAAGGCAAGCTAAGTTATCCTGAAAGATACTTTGACACATGCCAAGGATGAAACCAAACCATGTTGGTGAAGGCAAGCTAACAACCATGCCAAAAAGGCAAGCTAAGCTATCCCGAAAGATACTTTTACACATGCCAAGGATATATGCAAACCATGCCGGTGAAGGCAAGCTAACAACCATGCCATAAAGGCAAGCTAGGCAATCCCGAAGGATGCCAAAACTAGAGCATCAGATTCAAGCTATTTATATCATAACATCTTTACTCATTTTATCTTTCATGTACTTTTATCAGTAAGTACACATTATCACTTCCTCAATTCTCATTGCCTTAAGCAATTTCAACATTTGCTACTATGTTTACTTTCATCTAAACAAGTTTCTATATAACACTTGTCAATTTATTTTATTTGAATTTTTGCAATGCAATCTAACCTTTCACTTGGATTAGTGCATAAACTATATAGCGGACGATCCACCAAGTTCGGCCCAGCACGGACTAAGCCCAATCTTAACCCAGCCACACTTTTTGCACTAACAAGTTGGCGCCATCCGTGAGACCCAGTGCATAACTGCGTTCTTGGAAAATACTCACCATGAGCAAACGATCCAGCGGCATCATTTCCGTATCGTCATCTACCTTGCGGAGAAGGACAAGGAAACTAGAAATATGAAAGGGTCAACCCAAACCGACACTCGGTACGGCCCTCCTGGAGCCTTATGGTGACCTTGTCTTTCAGTTACTAATGGGTTTGAATGAGAAAGCTCATCAAGAGAAAGCTCTCCGAAACAAGCCTAGAGGTAGGCAGGCATGTTTGGACTCTAGAACAAATCAACGACGCCTTGAAGCAAACATACTCTACCTACATCAGGGTCCAAAGCGACCAAAGGGAAAGAATCGACTAGACAGCAGGGTTAAAAATCCTAGCGATGGACACGTAAACTCGAGCGCACTAGAGAGAAGAAAAATAAAGCACATGGCAATATATGAAGAGCCTTCACATCCACACCAACACGGTTTGACACGACCAACATACCCTGGTATGAAAAAAGGAGCTACAAGGGGCAACCGCGGCATGCGGCCTAAGGGAGCCAAACCTAAAGAGAGCGACGGGGTACCCGCCAAAAGTACAAGACCCAAAGACGGAAGTGTAGGGCAACAGCCGGAGTGTGGAAGAACTGATCCGATTAACCCGCAAATCTGCAACACAAGGTTATCAAGAAAACCACACACGCTAAATCAGTTCAAATGGTCCGACAGAACTGCGGACCCAATGAGTCACCTTGGCGCCCGTCAAGAAATAGCGCGAATGTAGCATTTGGACGCAACCGTCTGATATCAAATGCCCAAACCTACATTCTGTGGATCCATTTGGATTGGGTTCAACGATGTTCCCCAGGGACTCATAAACAACTACCGGGAATTACGGGCAGCACCCATGTAGAATTTCCGTGAAAACGGAAAGCTTACCAAAAATGGTATGAAATTTGAAAACCACAAGCGAAAAGAAGGCGAGTCCGTAAGAAAACACGTGTCACACGCGAATTATCTAACTCAGAGTTGATAAGACGCACCAAAAAAAACAGGATAAAGAAGATGCCCTGCCAGACTACGTAAATACCAAAATAGTGCGCGGATCGAGAAAGATTATGAAAAATGATTAGCCTAATACTAGAAGCTAACAAAGACCAGCTAGGTAATAAATGCAAAGAAGACATGTTGAGTAAGCCATCAAAAGAAGGCGCGGAGTAAGAGCCCGCGACGTAGAGCGAAACTCACATTAAGCTACAAGCTCTCACAACGGGGGGAACGCGATGCAACGCCAGCGCTTAGTAAAGACAAAATCACCTCACTCCGCTGACCGCCTCTAGAACAAGGCAGCCCCAATGCCGCAAAATAAAACCCGAAAGAGGCTAAAAGTTGGCAAAGCCTCGCAAGAACTCGGAAGACGGACCAAAAGCCACTTCCCCGGTTCTCCCGCAAGGATAACACGCGGACTGCCCGGGCAGGGACCCAGAGAGCACAATAAATATCAAGAGGAAAGGGTCAGAAGAACGGGGAAAAAAGTGTACCTTCCCAAGGCATTGGAAGGAAAGAAAAAGTACACTTCGCGTCACGTCCGACAGACTAGGGGGTACTTAGACTACAGAGCTCAGCACGTGCTAACAAGCTGAGTCATCAAGGGAAGTAACTGCTCATACATGACAAAACAGTAAAATGACCTCTTATAAAAGGCTAACACATGAAGAGTGTGAAAGTAAAAAACACACCACCCAAAGTAGCACCAATATAGCAGTAAAGAAATGAAGCATAATACACCTATGTATATCTTCAACACCTTAAAAGCCTACTCAATCGCCTTACACAAAGAGCGTACAAGCTTAAAAACAAGACCAAGACAAAAGGTGGTTACCAAATGATCGAGACAACGTTCTTAAATTACTGCTAATAAAAATTAGTCGCTCTTAAATGACGACTAATAACAAATAAAGAATAATGCTTTACGGGACCCTGTCACTCAAACCTCTTCACGTCCCACATCAGGGCGCTCTGTTGCCCAAGACGGTAGGCTTTAAACCGTTCTTGTGCCGAAAGGCATCTAAATTTGGTGACCCTCCGCCCCGCCAACACAACCATTCCTAGAACCACCGGCCCAGGCCAGGAAATATCCTGCCTGGCCAACGCAGTTCGGAGCAGAAATTCTTGCTCTCGAATAACGCGCGAACAACGGAAACCATGTGACCATCAAGGTTCTCATTGAATGTCCGAGTGGTCAAGAACAGGAATGGTTTTATAGTTGATTGGGCGTAACAGCCGCATGCGGCATCAGGTCACAAAGGACGGAAGGGGAAGATAAATGGGGGAAAGAGCATGCGTTGATGAGGAGGGATGCAAAAGAAAGGTCGTGGGCGATTCATTTCTCAAATATGAACCCGACTATCAAAATCCTCACCTCAACGCCAAGCAACAAAGGATGAGCGATGCCCTCACCATTGTTGCTGACTAGATCGGACCCAAAGTTGCTAGATTGCAGACCAAAGATGGGTCAAAGGTACCTTATCAGGTCTCGCCGTAGACAAGAGTTAAAACGACGAACATATATATAGCTCGCAGTCAGTGAAACATCTCCAACTCATTTTCGAAGTATGGCTTCACACGGGAATCAGCTTCTTCAGTTTGTCATATGCGGAAGTAAGATCGGCCACAACTTGGGCGCATGAATACAGGATCGCTGGTACACATCCATCGGCTTGCCGGACTTCCTTATTAAGGTCCGCAAGCTCTGTACGGCATCCTCACTACATAGGGCATCTAAGGAATCATAAGGCCCCCGCTTAACTACATGTGGTGCCAAAGATTTCTAAAAACGGAAGAAAACGACAAAAGATCTAGATTACGATTCAATGAAAAACGTCAAGCTCCGGTAAACAGCAAGCGAGCGTAAAAGCGAGGCAACACATCGCCAAGATCAACGATCACGGAACACAAAAGCGTTATATGCAAATGCATGAAGCCAACAATACAAGCCGGAGCTCAGGCTCCGCATACATGTAAAAGCCGGAGAAATCTGCAAAATGTACAAATTGTAAAGGAAACTTAAGTCCGCTCAGGTGAACAGTTGCAATAAATACTTGTACTCATAATCCTTTGTTTGTATTCTTTTACAACATTTTCAATAAAACAAAAGCGGGGACTAGCCACCTCCGCCAAACTTAATTTTTTTTTCAAATACTACTTTATTTACTGTACAGAATGACAAATAAATGTGAGTAAGCCACGCACACAATAGGCACGCCCCAAAATAGTTATCCCGCATAACAAAAAGACGAGTAACCTCATAATTAACTCAAAGTACGTAAGAGGTATTGCAAACCCGGTACTAGTTAAGACTATAAATAAAATTCGTATCAGTACGTCTTTTAAACATAGCAGACCACAACGATCAAGTGCAACAAAGACGCATAAAGGTTATACGTAACTTTAGCGCAAACAAAAACGTTCGTAAAAGCTAAACCGTGATCATTCATGATAAACGCTAGAACGTAAACAAATAAGGCCTACAAGGCGGAATGTTATACAAAAAAGGCATCAATCACAAATTTTCCAGTAGAAAATAACAAAAGTTATGTCCAGATACATATAAGCCGCTCAAAAGGGCCACATGCGGTCGCGGCAAAACAAAAGTTACCCTACGCTACGGCATGGAATGACTACTTCATAAAGACCTATTTACCCAAAAGGCAAAACTACTACAACCCCGAGAAATCGTAATCGTCAACAGAAAGCTGAGACGGTCCGGAGGTAGTAAGAACGGGGACATCTGAACTGGTACCAGGATCATCCCAAGAGAAATCANGTGGTGCCAAAGATTTCTAAAAACGGAAGAAAACGACAAAAGATCTAGACTACGAGTCAATGAAAAACGTCAAGCTCCGGTAAACAGCAAGCGAGCGTAAAAGCGAGGCAGCACATCGCCAAGATCAACGATCACGGAACACAAAAGCGTTATACGCAAATGCATGAAGCCAACAATACAAGCCGGAGCTCAGGCTCCGCATACATGTAAAAGCCAGAGAAATCTGCAAAATGTACAAATTGTAAAGGAAACTTAAGTCCGCTCAGGCGAACAGTTGCAATAAATACTTGTACTCATAATCCTTTGTTTGTATTCTTTTACAACATTTTCAATAAAACAAAAAGCGGAGACTAGCCACCTCCGCCAAACTTAATTTTTTTTTTCAAATAATACTTTATTTACTGTACAGAATGATAAATAAATGTGAGTAAGCCACGCACACAATACGCACGCCCCAAAATAGTTATCCTGCATAACAAAAAGACGAGTAACCTCATAATTAACTCAAAGTACGTAAGAGGTATTGCAAACCCGGTACTGGTTAAGACTATAAATAAAATTCGTATCAGTACGTCTTTTAAACATAGCAGACCACAACGATCAAGTGCAACAAAGACGCACAAAGGTTAGACGTAACTTTAGCGCAAACAAAAACGTTCGTAAAAGCTAAACCGTGATCATTCATGATAAACGCTAGAACGTAAACAAATAAGGCCTACAAGGCGGAATGTTATACAAAAAAGGCATCAATCACAAATTTTCCAGTAGAAAATAACAAAAGTTATGTCCAGATACATATAAGCCGCTCAAAAGGGCCACATACGGTCGCGGCAAAACAAAAGTTACCCTACGCTACGGCATGGAATGACTACTTCATAAAGACCTATTTACCCAAAAGGCAAAACTACTACAACCCCGAGAAATCGTAATCGTCAACAGAAAGCTGAGACGGTCCGGAGGTAGTAAGAACGGGGACATCTGAACTGGTACCAGGATCATCCCAAGAGAAATTATCTGAACCAAACAAAAACTCTGCGGACATAGGCTTAGCCAAAGGAGTAAAGATGTTGCCAATAGTAGGACGGTTGGCAGACACGTCACCTCTAATCTTCTTGGCCCTTTCACGAGCAGCACCCAAAGCATCAGGAAGGGGAGTCTCACTGACCATTAGATCATGCCCGGTCACATGTGCGGGAATAGTAAGTTGCCCCATGTCCGGCTACAACTTAGCCATACCAGGCTTCTCAGCAAGTTTCTCATCAAGACAAAGAATCGCCATGATACTCTCAATGGAAGAATCCTTGTGCGATACCAGACTATCCAATAAAGGAAACTCAAGCCCCTGGAATGTAGCCAAGGCAGAATCATAATCTGCTTTGGCAGAAGGCTTATAAGCAACAAGATCCATGAGTTCCCTACGATCTTTACCATGCTCAATACCAGTAGCCAAACCTTCTTGCGCTCCTTTCACATAAGCACAGGACAAAAGCTTCCTCAAAGAGTCAAGATACTCAGTGGAGTTAAGGCATTTAGTCAGGAATAACCTCAAACCATGGGATAGCAACCATCAGCGACTTGCGGTGACCGTAAACAAACAAGGATGGAACTCCTCATTAAAACTGACAGCCGCTTCCGCAAGCCGGGACTCCAAGACAGCCACTCTATCAGTAATGCCCTTAACTTGAGAACTCTGGGCCTCCTCATACTTTCCCTTCAAAACACCAAATGCAGCCTCCAACATTTGCACCTTCAAAAGAGTGAGGCACACTTAAAAAATATGGATAAAAAAGGATACCAAAAGCAAAAAAAAATAAAATAAAATAATAAATAATAAAAAAAAATAAAAAAAAATAGGCACCTGCTGAACAAGATCCCCATTCTTACTATCAGAATCCGCAACAGAGGCTTTAAGGACGGAAATCTCCAAATCCTTATCAACAAAAGCTACCCCAAGCCCTGATAGTGCCGCACTCACGGAAGCACGTTCCGCCTCAAGAATAGAGGATTGCCCGCTAAAGGAAGATTGAAGATCTCTTTCAAGCCTTGAAACATGTGCCTTCAAGGACGTAACTTCCATAGCATGAGCACTCTCAGCGGATTTCAATACAGCACGAAGATGCTCCGCTTCAGCCACTCCGTTCCTCGTCGATAGTGCCTCGGACCTTAACCTGTTAATCTCTTTATCCTTCGCCCTAAGCAAAGCATTTTGTTGATCACGGAGAGCTGAAAACTTTCTCTCTTCTACGATAAGGCGCTCCGCACGCAGCCATAATGACGAGCAAAAGCAGCTTGACGAGCAGAATTGACATTAAATTCATCAAGAAACTGTTCAAAATGCATATTGCAGAAATGCGCAAAAGCCTGTGGAGGAGCAAAACCATCCAGCATTTCACGACACTCAGATGACGTACTCAACAGGGACCCGCATGTCACATTCCAATCCGAAACATATGTTTTCGATAGCTGATGGGAGCCGACATCCCGAACAGTACGGATCTTTCTATAAGGGTTCTCCGGGGCATCCTTCTTATTCTTCTTCTTCTTCTTCTTCTTCTTCTTCTTCTTCTTCTTCCTCTCTCTCGAAGAGGGTCCGGGAATGCTAGAAGGAGCAACTATGAGACCCGCTAAAGACGCTGAAACTTGAGGTCTAGAAACATAATCTACTTCAGTACCATGACTACTATAAGAAGATGAAGAATCAGAACTAAGGCCCAACCTTTCAACAGGACCGATAAAACGGCGCTGATTCTCAACACTATCTTCACCCTGGATATCAGCATCACGCTCCGGCGTAGCTGACACAACAGAAGAAACAAAAGGAATGGAAGGCCACGGATCAACTCCACGTTCAAATTCCAACATACTACCACGCAATAAGCTTCGAATGACGGCTAAAGACTTACCAGCAACAGTAAGCCTAGGCACAGCTACCTCATCAGATTTCAGTTTCTTCAAATGACAGAAAGACTCCCCAGTAATCAGCGGTACATCCGCTACCTTCCTCTTGTCTTTATGGCCAGTAACAACATCAGCCAGTCTAATAAGCCCAACCACTTGTCCGTCAGGATTAGCGCTAGCGTTACTTGAATCCACAACACGATCACCCACGGAAGGAGTGCCAGAACCAGAACCTTGCCAAACATCTTATCAATATCATCAGACATTTCCTCAACAGGGATAGCAGGGGCAAATGGATGGAAGGGGACAAGCCTGCTAACGGCAACATCCACAATTCTGGATTCTCCATCACGAAGAGCCCTCCCGTGAACCTCCACTTGACGCGGATCCTTCAAACGGAACAAATCCACAATATCTAGTGCTGCATACAGAAGAACAAACAGAACGGATGTTAAGGTGTGAGCAAGTCGCAAAATATAAAAAATGGGAGAGAATGTATGTTCACCTTTGCCCTGATAAAAGTAGACGGGATAAACATCCTTACCCAAAGAATAGTTGCGGCTCAAACCAACCCAACAAAGGAAGGGCTCCGGAAACTTCAAGAACGGAGTCTTGTTAGAAATAAGAGTCTACACATCCACAGCATAGTATTCATCAGCAGCCGGGGGCAGACCCTTTGAACGGTTGCCTGAGAATTAAAACCACAAATGAAAGGGCAGGCAAAACTGTCAACCCAAAAGAACTCGTTCTGCCAATTCCTCAACGAATCCTCTTCTTCCGTATAACATGTGCCCTCATAATGTTTAGCGAAGGAAAACCAACCATTCTTCTTCACCTTTATGTAAAAATATCAGAACAACACAACCGCCGGTTCAACCGCACATTCGCGACAAAGAATCTCAAAATGAGAAATCCTAGATGCACCAAGTGGATGAAGCTGAGAAATGTGAATGTTATAGTGCTCAAGAATGCTAACGAAAAACTTCGTCAATGGCAGGCGATACTGAGCATGGTCAAAAAGACGAGTATAAACGCCTATTTTTCCCCCCGGGGGGGTGACGGATGCAAGCACCCTTGTCTGGACGGACCGGCTGCACGTTAGACGAAATGTGGCAATCCCTCAAAACTGCATCATAATCACGTTGGGAAAGATAACACTTAACGTCCCAAAACTCAACCATGACGATCCCTTGAAACTGATACGCGGAGAAGAGAAAGAATTGGAAGTTTTTCTAGCAAATAACGGAGTGAAATAAAAAAAGTGAAAACAAAAATGAGAAACAGGCATTTATACCCGCAGTAATCCCAAGGATATACCAGATAAACGACGTGTGTCAAAGAAAAATTTCACCAACGGACGAGATCAACAGTAAAAAAGATATAGATGACAGCTAAGCGGCAATCTAAACGGTTAAGAAACGGTCCATGTTTCCCCCCATGATCTCGAGCCACTGACCAAAAGCGCGGGCTACGGAAAAGTCTACAGGCTAAAAAGCAAATGGGACAGCAAATTAGTCTAGAAGTACCCACCGCACGCTACACAAAGAACGCGTGCAATGACCACACTAGACTGGTGATGCGCGTGTTATGTCACGTGTAGTATAGGGTGATTTTGCCTTGTCAAGTTTTACATTTATATTTAGCCGACTTATTCCTATAACACACACAAACGAGCAGTGTACCCGATCAATATGCATATAGTGGTAAGTAAAGTGTCGATCACTAAGAGTGGAACATAATATCTAGTTAATCTAATCAGTATTTTAAATACACTAAGTTAGTTTTACAATCTAATCTAACGCAAAAGGGGTTTTAGCCTGAGAGACTAATACGGTTTTGGTTATTTAATTAAACTAATAAAACTAATGAGAACAAAACAGCGAAAGACTAACACATACATAGATAGATAATAGATACAGATAGAAGTCCTGCCCTTTTGTTAAGTAGCTTGTCACTTGTTTTATTGCTAGTTTTATATGATGAGTATCATAAACTCTTCTCTCTCGTTGGATCCTAAATATAGGCCAGTAAACTCTTAATGATCACTTATGCCTATTTTACTTTCTAGACACTAGATAAGTAAGCGTGGAGGGGGTATGGCAGCCCAAGCAAAACACAGCTAGATATAGAGGTTATCATAGCACATATACAAGTCACCAAAAAAACATCATATAAACTAATAATCGATGGGAAAGCAATTTTAAGGGGAGCAGTATGGTGGCCACAAGCCCATCAATCCTTGTGGATTATAGTTTACTAATACAATAAAACAAAACTACTTAATGAATTAAATACATGCAGGACCTTCTTTCCGCTCTAACATATTCGTTTAGGGTGTGTCTTGTGTTGTCTTGTCGTCTGAATTCGTCTCCTTAGAGTTTGGTTGCACACAAAATTCGTCTAGGTCTTGGGGTATTTATAGTTTCTGTCAGAGGGGTAGATGCGGCGTATTAACTAAGTAGATGTGGCGCATCTACTTAACTTCACGTGGGGTCCAAGATTAATATATTCTGGAATATTCGTACACCGTCTTTAGATGCGGCGTATCTTGAATCTCTATGCGGTGCATGTCCTTCAGCGTCTTGGATTGTATTTGGTGAAGTCTTGATAGTGATACGGCGCATGTTGATAATGAGATGCGGCGTATCTGGAGTAGAACAAGCTGGTTCTTCTTCGTTGACCAAAGTTTCATATGCGGCGCATGATAATATCAGATGTGGCGCATGCTTCAAAGTCAGGCAATGGTCTTTAATTTCATCAATTCAGCAGACTTTTCCAATCTTGATAATTTATCTCCATATTTCGTCTAAAATCGCCAAGTTTCACCAATTGCTTGTTTTTACCTGAGAATTACTAACATAAATGATTAAGCACCAATTCTCATACAAAATATAATAAAACAAGTCAATTAAATAGGACAAATGACGAAAATAAAATATACATATTTGATGTCATCAAATATCCCCCCACTTGAACTTTACTTGTCCCAAAGTAAACCTTAGATTATAATTATGAAAATGTATCCTAAAAGAGATTGGGATGTATTTTTATATTTAAGCATTTATTCATTTAATCATAGTCACACAACCAAACACTTAACGAGTTAGAAAAAATAAATTTTTCAAAATCAAAACAAATCTAAATCATTTAGTTGCTCGGTTTTAACGAATATTCTATCATAGGCTTTGCAGACATACACATCTCCTCCACTAGCTAAAGAATGACAAGTCTAAAGCGGTAAAAAGGGTTTTGAGGCTTGAGGGTTTAACCTAGCTTCGTTCAAACATTTCCTGTACAAACTTAGTAGATCGCTGATGCGAGTCCTCGATGCTTCAACTAACTGATGGTCACTAATGTGCTTCTTGGATCGTTGGCGTGTTATTTGCATAACGGACGGTCACCAAGTTACAAACTAGATCGCTAGCGCATTAGTTAATTAATCTAATACTCGGATGGTCACTACCTTATTCATACATTTAACATTCTTACTTAGCCATCACTATATTCGGATGCTCGAAAGCTAACAAATTATATAATAATACGGTTGGGTATGGATAATATTTGGTATATAAATTGGTGTAAAATAAAAATATAAACAAACAAATAGATTAAGTCCTAATGTGTGGTTAATCACTTTCTCAACCATCCCATGAATAAGACTTATATCATTGAATAACTCACGCTTTAACACTTGTAACTCACGCTTTAGGTAGACACGAATTATACTCAATAAAATCTTAAACAAAGAACAAACCTTAGTTGGCATTCCCATAACGGCCAACTCCCTTTCAATCCATAAATATAGTACAACAATAATAGTGGCGATATCAACCACTTAATACAAAACTTTACATCGTTGGTTTATAACAAACTTACCAACTTTCTTCTTTCTTTTTCTTTTCTCTTTTTTTGAATTTTTTTTTAACTAATACTAATGGTGTAAAATTTCACCACATCACTTATAACGATAATTCTGGATAATTTTTCCATACTTTTCGTGACTTCAGAAATAACAATAATAATGAAAGTAGTAAACACATGAAAATCAAAACTAAAAGATATACAATATTTACTTTCACTTCCAATTGCATTGTGCAATTTCCCAACCTAACAAAAGATAATGAATTTACGCACACGAACGCAGGTAACGCAAGGAAACACACTTTGCCTAAAGCAACTAACCACGGACATTAATCTACAGGGTAGGCTAAGGTGTAAAGGTGTGACGAAACATTTAACACGTGTGTAAGAAACGAAAGGAATGTCTCTGAGGGTTTTTCTAGGGGTATCTTACTCTAAAAGTGAGAGTAAACAAAAGGGTTTTATAATGGGGTTAACTAACCAGTGTAGTTAGTTAATAACATATAACATATATAGGCTTTTTGGGTGTAATCCTAGAAATTTACCAAGTTAGACAAGTCACTCCAATTATATCAATAATACTCATTATGGTGGACTTAAATAGTATATAAGCCAAGTTCTAAAGTTTACAAGTCACCGGCACACTAAAATGTTTGTGGAAAAAGTTCTCACAATTTTTTGAAAATAAGGTTATGTGTGCGGTTATGTAATTTAGATTTAACAAAAATATGCTAGAAAAATTTTTAAATTTAGCATATTAAGCATAGATTAAAGCATATTTTGAAAAATTTAGGCCAAGTAACGTTCTAATTCTCCATCCCCCCACTTAAGTTAAACAACGTCCTCATTGTTTGTAATTGAAATTAAAAACGGGAAATTAAAAAGAATTAGAACGGAGAACTCCCCTGAGATTTGCTCGGTATGATCTACATTATGCGTATGTTGAGCAATATCAACTTTCTTGTGGATGAGTGGTGTTCAAACCTTCATGAATGATGTCTCCACAGAAAGTACAGAAACTAAAATATACCACCATTTTTAGAACTTAACACACCTGAATTTAAGAAAGTAAAACTAGTGCATAATTCATTAGTAGTTAGTAAAAATAAAACATAAAAAATAAAAATAAAAAATTTTGAAAAATCATCAGGTCAGTCGATACGCCGCATCTATTGAATAAGATGCGCCGTATCAAGCCTGGAATTAATACGGATTAGAAAATAAGATGCGTCGCATCCTTAACCAGGGATGCGCCGCATTAAATACACTGACAGAAAGTTTTTAAAGTGCAAGAAAATAAAAATGCAGAAAAATAAAAGATATGATCAGTACAGTAGATACGCCACATCTTATGATGGAGATGCATCGCATCTACTGCAGATATGACTGACTCGACACAAAAAAAAACAGTAAAGATAAATCCGGGTTGTCTCCCGGTGAGCACTTTTCTTTATTCCAGATTCTTCAAGTTAGACTCACGTTCAGCTCCTTATTTTTCATCCAGGAGATCTTCAATCTCCATGTCTCTTAGAGTTCCATTTTTCAACAACCAAACGATCTCATACCTTTTAACCACATAGGTCTCTACTTTAATAGTATGAGGTTCATAACAAGTTCCTTCTTGTTCACATCTTACTCTTTCTTCTTCTTCATACTCTTCCTTGTACCATGTATCATCACTTGAGCATGACTCGTAGCCATCGTTAATCTTCATCTTAATATGGTTGAGCATTTTCCTTTCAACGTTCTTCTTATTATCCCATCCTTTGCAATACTTCATTATCAATTTTCTCAACACTTGACGAAATTGGATTTCGTGTGGCAATTCGTCAACGTCAAAGGTACCGTTAATATCAAGCTTATTGTAAAGATCGTCCTTCCATTCGTTCCCTTCTTTATCAATGAGTTTAGCTTGCTCTAACCATCTTGGTTTTCGATTACCAAATCCGCGTTTGGCTCTTAATAACGAAACGTTACTGCTACTTTGTTTATTACCTTGAATTCTTCGCTTATTCCACCAATAATCATCCAATCTCATCATAAGTTCGCAGTCAAGTTCGTGATAATTTCCAAAACATTTTTTAAACCAAAGGCAGAATTATGTTTCATCAACATTTTCATCCTTACTTGGTGTTTCAAGAAGAGCTTTCTCCATTAAAGCATGAATTTTCAAATCTTCGTCTTCCAGCTCTTCGTACCATTCGTAATTTTCACAATATGTTAAATGCCCAACACTGTATATTCCTGGAATATTTCCACCATTACAACGATCCTCAGTTTCCCAATTGCATGTGGACTACTCAGCACGCCCAATTTTGAATCGGAATGGTTGACATGTATGGATTATATCTTGAGTTTGTCCTTCCAAAGTTCCATGTAAAAGCCAAGGCTTTTTATCAACCTATGGTACTTGATTATTCCATTCATAGTACCATGCATTTTTGAAATCTTCATCTGTTTTGAATCTTGGGTAATCACTTGTGAGCGCGTCAACATCAATTTGGAGAAGGTAGTTAAATTCCTCGAAGTCTCTACATAATGGTGTTTCATAATCAAACACATCAACGTCGATGATAAACAGTTCTTCTACACCATCCTCAAAGGTAGAGTCAACGTACAATTCTTCGTCAGTAAGGATTTCTTTATCTTCTCCTCTCATCCAATAGATCCATAGTGCATTCTTGGTGGCGTGATCCATTGTTTTATGATTGTTGAACTTACTAGCTAACCAATCCGAAAAATCTTCATCATTAGGATCGTAATTTACATCAAAGCTAGTATTACTCACCATTCTTTTCTTAATTTCCATAAATTCATCGAATTGCTCCTTAAAGCTACGTGATAACCATGAAGTGACTATGTGTCTTACATCACTCTTAGGAGCTAGTTCAGGAGCACCATATTTTAGTTCAAGCCATTCTGTCAAAGAGATATCCATCAATCTCACTAACCTTCTTTCAAACAAGATCTCGGCTTCAGCATACATCGTCTCATCTTCAAGGTCGTTTCTATCCATCTCATAAGGTTTTTCATCATAAGGCATATAAGAAGTTTTAGTTGTTTCAATTGGTTTTTCATTCTGCTTCATACTATGTGATTGATGATTAGCACAGCTCATATATTCAATTCGAAACCTTCCTTCTTTATCTTCTTCGATTGTAGTCCACCTTAATCCTTTAGATTCAATTATTGGCCACAAAAAGAGCAATTCATCTTCCGTGTAGCTCATTAGTAGATTGTAAGTGAATAGATCATCCTCCATGCTGCTTAGATGTTTAATTCCCGTGAGTGTGCTCTTAGGAGGAGACTCCCAAGTAAACAAATCAGCATCGATTGAGAATAAATCAAATTCATCTTCTTTTTTTTAATTGAGCATACCGGCATAGTGATGTGAGATCTTGATTCAAAGAAATAATCAGAAACACGCAGGTCACAAACAATAGCATTATATATCTCATTATGATTGGACTTAAGCATTCATTACTCCAATTAGAATCTTCATGAAAGCATATTGCAGGAAACTCGCGCAAATTAACTTCATAAATCCTACATTCATCATCATCATTCTCCAAGGACCATAATTTCTTAGTAGGAGAATCATTCCATTGCTTCGACTTTGCATGTTCCATAGCTAAATACTCATTTATAGTGATATCTTCCATGATCCTTGTCATCATAGGTAAAATCGTCAGTAGGATTTGTCCGGAGAAAAATTATCACAAAAATTATGGAACAAAATGAATAATAAAATTTGCTGATATCTGCAGACGATGCGCCGTATACTAAAATAGGATGCGCCATATCTTATACATTAAAAATTAAATCAGACTTTTATTTAGAAAATCAATACGCCACACAGATAGATTAAATGCGCCGTATCTCTTACGTTATCAAAAATTACTTATATTTACAAAAATTTAGATGCGTCGTATAAACAAAAGCTAATACGTCGTATCTTCGTTACGTTTCAGAATACAAGATTTTTGATTTTTATATAGATGTGCCGTATCGACAAAATCGATGCGCCGCTTCTCTATAATTTAATAAATACGAAAACTGTTTTTAATAAATAATTAATGCATCGTATCTAAAAAAACAGATGCGCCGTATGTCCTTTTAAGTTCCTGAAAAAGTTTCTGATTAAAAGCATAATACGCCGCAACTAGGGGACAGATGCGCCGTACTCGATTTATTAAATTAGATGCGCTGTATAAAAATTAAAACGCCATACGCCGCATCTAGAAAATAGATGCGCCGCATCTTTTGTATCATCAAAGAACAGCGACAGCAGTTAATGCAGAAAAACAAAAATTACAAAAAATAGATAAATAGAAACAAACACACAAGAAAACAGTAAATATGCAAAATATACAATTAATGCAATCTAACTAATATACAACAAAGTTAGTGGTTAGAATCTAAAATACACAAAAACCTAAAAAGTTAGAAAACCTAATTTAAAATACTAACTAGATAAACAGATATTAACAATTTACTCCCTGGCAGCGGCGCCAAAAACTTGATGCGCGTGTTATGTCACGTGTAGTATAGGGTGATTTTGCCTTGCCAAGTTTTACATTTATATTTAGCCGACTTATTCCTATAACACACAGTAACGAGCAGTGTACCCGATCAATATGTATATAGTGGTAAGTAGAGTGTCGATCACTAAGAGTGGAACGTAATATCTAGTTAATCTAATCAGTATTTTAAATATACTAAGTTAGTTTTACAATCTAATCTAACGCAAAGGGGGGTTTTAGCATTAGAGACTAACACAGTTTTGGTTATTTAATTAAACTAATAAAACTAATGAGAATGAAACAGCGAAAGACTAACACGTACACAGATAGATAATAGATACAGATAGAAGTCCTGCCCTATTGTTAAGTAGCTTGTCACTTGTTTTATTGCTAGTTTTATATGATGAGTATCGTAAACTCTTCTCTCTCATTGGATCCTAAATACAGGCGAGTAAACTCTTAATGATCACTTAAACCTATCTTACTTTCTAGACACTAGATAAGTAATCGTGGAGGGGGTATGGCAGCCCAAGCAAAACACAGCTAGACACAGAGGTTATCAAGGCACAAATACAAGTCACCAAAAAAAATATCATATAAACTAATAATCGATGGGATAGCAATTTTAAGGGGAGCAGTATGGCGGCCACAAGCCCATCAATCCTGATGGATTATAGTTTACTAATACAATAAAACAAAATTACTTAATGAATTAAATACATGCAGGACCTTCTTTCCGCTCTAAGATCTTCATTTAGGGTGTGTCTTGTGTTGTCTTTTCGTCTGAATTCGTCTCCTTAGGGTTTAGTTGCACACAAAATTAGTCTAGGTCTTGGGGTTTTTATAGTTCTGTCAGAGGGGTAGATGCGGCGCATCTACTTAACTTCACGTGGGGTCCAAGATTAATATATTATGGAATATTCGTACACCGTCTTCAGATGCGGCGTATCTTGAATCTCTATGCGGTGCATGTCCTTCAGCGTCTTGGATTGTATTTGGTGAAGTCTTGATAGTGATACGGCGCATGTTGATAATGAGATGCGGCATATCTGAGTCAAAACCAATGCTGTTTCTTCTTCCGTTGACGCAAACCCCCCGCCTCCCGAGGAGTATATGCATAAACAACGTTATTTATATTCTTTCGATATCTCTACGTTTGAATGATCACAAATGTAGAAATCATTAAACGTAAGATTACTACGTAAAACAAGTATTAAGCTAGTTTATTTCATTATATCCAACTTCAATCATCTTAAGGATGAATAAACAATGCCTTAATACCATCTGCATGCATCGAAGGGTATTTTATATTAATTTTACCTACAAAGTTTACTTTAAAATATATAACATATTATATAATTTTTGAAAACAATTTTGGTAATAAAAGAAAAATGTTTTATCATACTAAATAACTCATCGAATTCAAATTTTTAACCAAAATCAGTTAGTTTTTCACCAAATAACTTTCCCCATCTAAAAGACAATACAAATCTGGCCGATTACGCTGGCGGCCCCCTTTGAATTATACAGGGGCGGTCCCTTAATTTAGGGACCGGCCATCGAATTAGGGACCGGCCCGTCTGTGTCGATTTTTTGTCAGATTTTTTCCCTATAAATCCACCTCAAATCTGGTATTTTTTCACCATTTTTTGCACGAAAATCTCAGATCTCAAACTCCTCTCAAACATCCTCCAAAACCCTTTTGATCATTAGATTACTAATCCTTGTTTCAAGTGATTCAATCCCTTTCACATCCATCTCATTCCAAAGTGCAAAAAGAATACTCCTTCAACAAACAAAGCTCAAGAAATATGTCAGTGTAGTTGTGTATAATTCGTGTACATTACTTCTGTATAGTTCGGTGTTGTGCTGTGTAATAAGTACGTTGTAGAGCAGAAAGTAGAAGTTGTGTAGGGAAGAAGAAGAAGTAGTGTCAGTGGGTGTGAAGTTGTTGACGAGTCGGTGGTGTGCTCTAAGTTGTGAAGAATTTGTTGTGTCTGTGAGATTGGTTCAAAGAGACCGGACGCGGGTAAGCGTACCGCAAATCTATCTAATGCCTAAGAATAGAACCCGACATCTAGCTTTGTGTCGTTAAGTCCGGTGTAGCGAAAGTGTGTAAGGTTTCTCCCGCCACAGGGAGTTTGTTTGACATAGTGAAGAAAACTCTCGAGTAGTGTGAACTTCGGGGAGTGGGAGTAGGAACGAAGGAAGGTGCCTGTGTAGCCGAACACTCAAACATCCTTTGTTGTTGTGGTTTCGATCTTTCTAACCTCTTCTCATCTCTTTACTCTTATTTACCTTATACCTACCTAGCGCCTTGAGCTTCAGTTACACGCAATATGACCTGCTTGTTATATACAGTCCGCAAGTCTGCATGCGCGAGAGAGCTAGAACCTCCCGAAGTCTTTTCAAAAGCAAACTTGTTTTCCCTCAAATTTTAAACGGACGTAAAACTATTCAACCCACCCTCTTCTAGTCTCTTCCCACAAACTCGCGCATACAACCGAGCCAGCGTCACCAACAAGATTCTTCTAAAGCTATACTTGTATTTTCACCAACATTGACCCGCATCTATGGCACGGCATCGCGGAAAAATAACCTTCGAGGAAGCGCGGCAATCTATCGCAAAGACCCACCACCACTATTTCGAACACGTCTCATTTTATGAGTTGGAAAAATCGATTCGAAATTTCCATGTGCAAATCACAGGATCTAGATCTTTGGCATGTAACGTTATAATGGTGATTTTCCTTCTTTTACAATATAAATTCGAAACTAAAACAGGGATGAACTTGTTTCTTATGACAAACGTAGCGATGATTTGAAAAAGAAACTTCTAAAAAATAACTGACAGGCTAAATGGTTATTTAGTAATTGCGTTTATACGCAACAATAATATGAAAGAATTTTTATTGTAATACCGCAAGAAGAAAATTTGGAATTCTTTAGTTAATCACTCACCAAGTAACTTACGTCAAGCAGCGATAACCAAAATCTACCGATCTTCTGTACAACAATATAACAATTCATGATTCCCGCCGGCCAAATCCGCATTAGACTAACTCGCTTGTTGCTAAGTCTCAACCAATCATCACAAGTTTAGAAAGCACTTGATGACGAATCTTTTCCTGAGCAAAGACAATTTTTGCAAGACAATTTCCTTAGGGCTCCTCCATCCGACCGCGCGCATAACAGCCAGGGTCGACGGCTATGTGAAGAATCCGCCGCAGAACCTCTATCCAACCTCCTACCCACTTTGACACACTCACCTCCTGGAACACTTGAAAAGCCTGCATGAAGTGATACAATAGAGAACCACCGACCCCCCGAAATGGGTTCAAACGGAAAAAGAAGCAAAGCAATCAAATTGCATTGAAACTAAAGAAGGACTCCGAAGCGATGCGCAAGAATCACTCGACCATCCGAAAAGTGATGAATGAAGAATTCACCGCTAGTCGCGCCGCTAGCACACTTCAAGAAACCTCAAATAAGGACAGCGAAGACCACGTCTAGACCCACAACACCATCTCTGCAAGAAAGAAAGCATCACGCGCATAGAATCAAGGACGGACCAAGATGGAAAAGCGAAAGGAAGTGCTTCAAATGTGGAGTCAACAATCTCATTGGCGACATGTCCAAAACTATCCAAGACAAGCAAATTATAAGGTTCAACAAAAACAAACTCGAGAAAGCATGGAGCGTAGGTTGCAGAACGATGAAGAAAGAGACAAACAAGAGCAAGAGAAGTGTCTCATGGCTAAGGCATCCGATGAGGTAGACGTTCCGCGAAAACCGAGTCTACTATGGATGATAAACTTACTCCTTTAGACGACAAAAAGACTTAGATAGCGAATATAGGCATATTATGCACCAAGTAGGACAAAAAGTAATGTTAAAAAGCAAACATACCTAAACAACACTATAACCGAACTAAAAGAGAAATAATTGAGGTAAAAGCTAAACTAAAAGTAATGCTTAAAACCAAGCCAAAGAAAATTTAAACGTGATTGCTAACACCATTGCGTCTACGTTATTGAAAGAGGAAAATCAAAACAACTCAAGGACGAAGTACGCCACATACACTAGCAGGAAAGTTTCAACAGAAATAGTTCACATCACTTAAACGATTAATTCAGCTGAATCAAAGCATCTCATCAAGAAACCTAAAACCCGGCTCTTACCGGATAACCTGATACCCGCACGAAGCTGTCAACTACGTCAAAACAAAAAGTGTAAAATTTTGAAAAGTGAAACTAGTGAATCTAAACCATTAAATCAAAACCAAAAATACATACTTTTTGTAAAAGATAGGATTAGTTCCTATCAGCTAGTCGACGTGACGCGAAGCATAAACAGTTTGTAAAACATCTTTAAAACCCGATGCCGAACCCTTCTCTTTAAAACAAGAAATGAAGATCCAAACTCCACCACCTAAGAAAACAAATAAGTTCCTTCCTAGTCCTAAAACTCCTCAAACTAGAGCAAACAAAATAGGAGAAACTTTAAACATAATCAACAATGGTGAACTTGTCAATCCGTCGGGAATGTTTCCACCGTATATTGCACCCCAAGTCAAATACAAAACATGTTCGGATCAAACAATTTGGTCAAATGAGACAATGGGGACAACATAGATAATTCACCCATACATAGCCTTGGTAATTAAGTTGTTATCACTATTCCGAACTATCATTGAAGACCTTTGAAGATAACGCATTGAAGACGCAAGGTACACATTTCCTTTTATTTCCTTGTCTAGAAAATGGCATGCTAGTGTAATTCTCTAAATTTATGTGATTTTGCTTGGCTTATTGTTCTCTTAGATTTTAATTCTATACATAATATATGATATATATATATATAGAGTATATATAATATATATATACCTATAATAATATATATATATATATATATATATAGTACTCACCGGGCATATATACGCACCTATATATATACTAATATATATATATATATAAACTAATATATTATATATACTAGTTATATCTAGGATCTTATAACCTAGGAAAACTCATTTGTTGATTTTCTAGACTAGAAATTATTCGTTTACGAATTATTTTCTTTTCCCAACATTTGCCTTCTTGAACTTCATGTTCAAGCGACACTCATGTTGATGTAGAGAAATGAGTCGAAAAAAATCTATGGATGAACAAATCCCGTCTCCGTTGCAATACGTCTTCCTTCCTACTATTCTCGTCTTAATAAACCCATACCTATATATATAATACTTATAGTATATATATATATATATATAATATATATATATATATATATATAGTATTATATATATATATATTATACTAACTATAGTAGGTAATATAGCTATACCGCTAAGGTATATATATAAACCTTCCACAAATTCTCTCGTCCACTTGACACTTATTAATTTCAATCCGAAATGATCAATGAACACTTTATTTGACGAAATTCAAGTAAAAGTGCTCAAGTATTTCTTTCATTACGAACCCTTCCAACGTATTTTTGATTAAATATAAATCTAATATATATATAAATACTTTTCTCTGGTCTTTCCAGAAACAAAAATCCACGAAAAAAAATCAGTTTTGGAGGGCGGCCCCCTTAAAATTAAGGGGACCGGCAGCCAAATATAGGGCGGCCCCCTTAATGTTTAAGGGGGCCGGCCATCTGATTGTTCCAAAACGATTTTCCTCTTGTTCCTTTTGCCAAACACTCCACTTTCTCAACTCCCACTCCAACTGCTACTGCTGTGACGATTTTCAAACCCCAAAACCTCAAAAACCAACCTCTAATTCACTCAATTCGGGTTAATTCGCAAAAGGCAAATTCATCTAACACGATTACCATTACATATTGTAAGTTTTTCATAATACATTTCATCTAATTCCATCTAATTTGGTCAAATTAAAGATTATGCATGTTTTAATAAATTTTTCAAATTCATAATTTCCTTCGAATTAGGTCTAGGATTTCCATAACTAAATGTTTCCTTTAGGATTAGGATGATATATTAACACTAGAAACTAATTATTACAAACCCTCATGACGAAAATTTTTGAAAAATTTCATATACCTCTTTTCAAAAATTTTGGTTAACAAATTGTTGAATAATGCCATAAAAACTTTTTAAAACTAATCACATTACGTTTTCATAACTTGTAAAACATGAAATTATACTTTTCGACTAAGTAAAAATATTTTTGCAAACGATAAGAGGGCGTTTGGATTATGTCCAAATGATGTCAAAATTAAGTCGTTATAATTTTTATAAAACATTGTCGAGATTATAAACAAAAACTAGTAAACCGGAGTTGTCAAGATATATAATTCATATATATATTGACATACTAGTAGTATTAGTGTCTAGATAAGGAAGCGTTTGGTTTACCAAGAAAAATGATATTTTTGAGTCAAAATTCAAATCACCTTTTTCAAAAACAAATCACATGCATAAGAAACTCGCAAGAAATGACTAGTTTTACAATACAATGCAAATCTAGTAAATTTCATGATATATTAAGATGTTTAAAGGGGCGTTTGGATTAGTCCATAACGACTTGCTAAACGTTGTAAAATATATCTAGAACGAGTTAAAAAAATAAAAATAAGGAACATAGTAAACTACTTCTTAGGATTATTGTCTTAGAGTCGAAGTATGTTTATGTTCCAACATACGTCTTAACAATACATACATGTTTATTTTTCTTTATATTTATTTTGGTCTTTTGTATTGTAGTTGTGTGATGACGTATAGTCTCCACTCGGGTCACGGACCCGATTAGTAAACAATACTAACACTTAAGCCCACTACGAGCGGGCCGCTATAACGATAACTGGACTACCAGTTGGATGGTTTGGGCCTACAAGGCCCAAGCCCAAAGTTATTATCGGATAAAGATACGGGATATCTCCTAAATAAAGGAGATATCTACCAAATATCCGATATCGGCAAATAGGCCGAAGAGTGAGGAGCACTAAACCTTGTCGGTTACGTGTATATAAATAGGGCATCATAGCTCTCATCAAAGGTACGACTTACAAACCCTAAAACTCTTCACAAACCCTAAATTCGATTACTTACTTTCACGCCGGAGGATAATCGGGGGAGACAATCCCTCGATAAGCCTAACGGTGTTTGTTGCTTTCATAGTGCGCAGGTCCCCAAGCATTATCATCTAATTGATACGAGAACAGGAACCCAAACAAGGAACGCCCAACTTTTGTATCAACAAAGTGCGCCATCCGTGGGGACCTACCACTAAAGGAACTAGGATGACGGAAGCACAAAACACAAGCCAGCGGACTTCCGGCAAGAATGGATAAAGGCACGCGGTTGCCTCCCAAGGACGGAACATACCCGGATGCTGGACCCTTAGGCGCGAAGACACACTTGAGACAATCGCAGTCCGGCCTGGTGCACCAGGAATGAATCACCACAATCATCCCAACAGTGGAGTGGCCCGTCTGCCACAACTCAGGACCATCACGGTGGTTCCAAAACAATGGAGGATCTTCAGCGTTACCCTCTTTTAACAACTCCTCAACCACGACGGGCAACTGCTGTGGACAACACAGCACCGCCAGGGCAACCTGAACGCAAAGGAGAGGAGGTTAACCTAGAAGAGAGATCACTGCGGTGGGAAGAAGACAGGTCGGCAAGGAGCAGGTTTTAAAGAAATTTCTATCACGAAATTTTTGACCACATTGAACCAATTCCTGCAAAGAGAGTCAAGAAGAATGGGTCGAGTCATAAACTTTAACCATGCTCTCGGACTTAACTTCAATGGAACATCTTCCACCGCAGTTACCTAGAGCACAGCTAATTTGAGAGGCGCACCGATGTCCACTCTACGACTCGTGTACGCCGTCTAATTCGCAGTACTCGGAGGAATATTGAGGGCTTATTGTGGCGACGCCCACACCCGATTTCTCCTAGGCCTAAGGTAGGTTGCAGAGTCCATGATAGAATGGACCACACGCTCACCAAAGCGAAGGTTGCTTCTA
>LBNU01035954.1:41813-52825 GCA_014162995.1 Artemisia annua | reverse complement strand
GGACTAACTTGAATATTAGATTCCAAATTAGTAACATCTGCTGCAGCTCCAAAGATTTGAGGATCAAGAGCCTCATCATCAGTATCAGAATAGATCTCTGTCAAACCAGGTGTAGTGGAATCATCAGGGTATGGTGAATCAGCAAAAGATATACCCTGTGAATCAAAAGTTGGAAACTTGTGTGTAGCAGTAGTGTTGCTAGGTCCAGCAGCAGAGTGTTCATTAGCAATAAAGTTATGAAGACTGCTGCTAGAAGTAGTTTCCTTAGGTTTTTCCACCACTTCATTAACTTTTGGTTCTCCCTCACTTCCTTTAGGAGAATCTTGGATAACTTCATATTGTGAGTTCCTTTCCTCCTGTGTAGGAGAAATATTTTGTCCAAGGCCCAATTTTTCAATCAACACAAACTCCTTTTGGGAATCAGCTTCCTTAGCAGAGTCATTTGATTGATTACCTGCAAGAGAGTTAGTATCCATTCCTGCAAACACTGGCTCATAATTCATGGTTTTGGTTAGCATATCAATATCAAATAGCCATTCTGGTCCAGTTCCTGCACTATTGGTTTTATTCTCATCAAACTCAATATGCAGGTTTTCTTCCACAAATCTAGTTCTTTTATTGTATACTCTATAAGCTTTACTATTGACAGAGTATCCAACAAAGTAACCCTCATCAGCCTTTTCATCAAACTTGCCTAATTGGTCTTTGGTATTTAAGATGGTAATAGGACAACTAAATGGTCTAAAGAATACTATCATAGGCTTTTTACCATGAAATAATTCATAAGGGGTCTTATTATGAGGCTTAACTACCTTACTCCTATTTTGCACAAAGCAGGCAGTGTTCACTGCTTTAGCCCAAAAAGGTATAGGTAATTTTGAATCTGACAACATAGTCCTAGCAGCCTCAATCAATGTTCTATTTCTCCTCTCAGCTACACCATTTTGTTGAGGAGTTCTAGCAACACTGTACTGTCTTAAAATAACCTTACCCACACAGAACTGATTCATTGTATGATTCTTAAACTCAGTTCCATTGTCACACCTTATTATCTTTACCTTGTAATTTATTAGGTTTTCTATTCTAGTTATGAACTCCGTAAGAATTTCAGGTGTTTCATCTTTAGTAGCTAGAAAGAATACCCAAGTAAACCTACTATAATCATCTGTGACAACTAGACAAAATTGCTTCTTATTCAGACTTTTCACAAAAACAGGTCCAAATAAATCCATATGAAGCAAATGCAAAGGCTTATCAATAGTATTCACAACTTTGGACTTAAAAGATACTCTGTGTTGTTTACCCTTTTTACAGGCAACACAGGTTTCATCATTTTCAAAAACCTTTGAAGGTAATCCTCTTACAAGATTACTTTTTACCAATTTATTCATGGTTTTGAAATTTAAGTGTCCAAGTCTCCTATGCCATAATTTGGATTCATCAAAGGTGGCTTTAGCAAAAAGACAAGTTACATCTCTTCTAGGAACTATGTTCTTTATATGATCACTGTATATGTTGTCATTTCTTGGAACTTTGAGTACCACATACTTGTCATCTGGTAACTTAAAGTCAGAAGAAAGGACAAGACATTCAGTGTCAGTAAAAAGAACAAAATTCCTTTTGTCACACATTTGTGAAACACTAAAGAGATTAAACTTAAGTCCTTTAACTAACATCACATTTTCAAAATTCAAATTTCCTGTTTTTATAGTACCAATACCAACAATTTTTCCACCTGTAGGATCATTACCAAAAGCAACACATCCACCATCAATAGGCACAAAATCTTCAAGTTGGGATATGTCACCAGTCATATGTCCAGAGCATCCACTATCCACAATTCCTTGGTCTTTTAGCTTGTCTTGTAGATTGCCCTGCACATAAAGTAGAGAAATTAGTTTCTCTTTTTGACCCAAGCCATTACTGACTTGGATCTGCCTTGTGCATCAACATAGTTATATTTAGTAAGATCCATTGATGCACTGTTGTTGTTGGAAACTTGAGTTAAAGCATTTGATTTTGGTTTCCAACTCCAACAAGCTGAGGCCTTTACAGCATAAAAATGATTTCCAACAACTGTATTTGGTAACTTTTTAGGCACAGCAGTAGAGTAAATTGCCTGAGCAGCAGAGTTTACTCTTGAAGTAGCAGCAGACCCAGTTGTTTTATTTTGAAAAGGCCTTTTTGGTTGAGCAGTCACAATAGATCTAGTAGCACCAGATCTCAGTAACACTGCCCTTGGAACCATATTTCTTTTGGGAGGTGAGTGATCTCTTTTTGAAAAGTTTTGATGATTCACTCTTGTATATTGGTTCCAAACTGGTTTTTGATAGTTAGCACAATTTGCTTGAAGATGCTCAAAACTACCACAATTATAACATGCCTTCTTTTTAAGATAAAACTCATTTCCTAATCTGTTTGAGACTAGGCCATTGAAGTTTCTTTGGTTTCCCCTAGGCTTGTTATTGAACCTTTTCATATGATCTCTAGGTATCTCTTGGTACTCAACAACCTTTTTAGACAAAGCATGACCTAACACAGGTTTTAGAAACTTATCCTGATTAATTTTAGGCTTGACAACTTGAGGAACCTCTTCCTTTTTAGCACACTGTGTTAGCCTATCAGCACTCTTTGACACATTAGAACTTTGTGTTGACCTAGTGGTTGGCTCATCTAATTCATCTTCACTATCTGACACCCAATCTTCAATGATTGGAGCATCAGAATTCATTTTTGCAACCTCTGGTATAACACTAAGTGACTTACTAAATTCTCCTGCAGATTTTATAAGCCCTTCAACATCTACAAATGACAGTTCTTTCCCAGGTGGTGCAAGTGCACTTTTCATGGGAGGTGGAACCTCATTGTATCCTATGCCACTATACTTTCTCATCAGTTGACACTCAATTATGTTTTTATCATGTTCATTAAGAATAGAAGTAGCATACTTTTGTTTATCAACTCTAATGATGTGCTTATCTTTTTCCTCAATAGCTAAATCTCTAGCTTTTTCAGCCTCAACTAACTTTCTTTTAAGCATTGCTATTTCAGCATTTTTAATTTCAATTTCTCCATCTTGTATGTTTAACCTATCAACATACTCAATCTCACATTCTTTCATATAGTCAAGTTTTCTTTCAACATTTTCAATACCTACTTTATAACCTATGTTATCAAGTCTCAGAAACTCAACTTCTTTTAGCAAACTCTCATTCCTAGCCTTAAGTTCTTCTATAGTGTCAGCACATGATTTAAAAGAACAAGAAGATTCATTAGATTCATGTGATACCTCAGAATCTGAGCCAGATGATGAAGAAGCATAAGCCATTAGAGCAAAGTTATGCCCTGTAGTTGTCACTGCAAGCAGGCCATGGTTTGGTTCTTCTTGTGCCAAGTCACTCCAGTCATAATCTCCCAAACCATCACAAGACACCAAAGCAGTAGTTGGCTTTGACTCTTCTGCAGCCTTCTTGGTTGTGTCAACATTCTTCTTGGGAGCTCTGCATTCTCTGGCAAAATGTCCTTTCCTATTGCAGTTGAAGCACTCCATCTTTGACTTGTCAAAACCCATGTTTCCCTGTGGATTATACTTAAGTTGCCTTCCAGTTCTTTTCAAGAACTTTCTTGCCCTTAAAGTCAGCATAGCCATTTGCCACTTCATATCAATTTCTTCCAGATCATCAGAATCAATGTGATCAGCATCTTGGTTTAGAACTTGAGTAGCTGTGGTGAGATCAGCCAAGAATGCACAAAGAGCAGCATCACTTGCAGTGTCCAAGTTATTAGAACTAGCAGCAGAGATACTAGTGCTAACAGTAGAGACTCCATAAGCAGCAGAGTGACCCTCTGATGAAGTATTGCCTTTGGTAGAAACAAAAGCAATATTTTGAGCTGCTGATGATGAAGTAGACGAATTTGATGCACCCTTCAACTCAGTTTCATAAGCCTTCAAGTTGTTGTATAGATCATCCAAGCTCATTGTATCAAAATCAGCTTTGTTTCTCCACACAACAGTTTGCATGCTCCATTCAGGTGAAAGGCTTCTAATAAATTTGAGATTTGTATCTTCTTGAGGGACAATGTATCCAAGAAGCTTTAAATGACTTACAAGCTTTTGGAGTCTGTTGTAAGTACCATCAAGATTTTCTCCACTGATAGCAGTGAAGTTCTCAAATTGATGCTTCAAAGCATTTTTCCTAGCCTTCTTAGTGGCATCATTGCCACCAAATCTTGTTTCAATAGCTTCCATAAGCTCCTTAGCAGTATCAATGGGTTCAAAGTCAACCTGAAATTCATTGGGTAATCCCATCAGGAGAATACTATGAGCTTTTATCTCCAGTTTCATGAGATCATCAGCTTCCTTTCCCTTGATTCCAACTTCCTTGCCATCAACAGTCACTGAAGTTTTAGTACCCTTGACAATAGCATCCCACATCTTGTAGTCAATCATCCGGATGTATTGCCTCATCCTCATCTTCCATATCTCATACTCACCTTGCTTCAGCATAGGAACCTTGGAGGCAGTAACCATATGAGTTTCATCACCCATTGCTTCAGATGTGTTAACAGACAGAACTTGAGAGAATGTTTGAGTTCTTCTTGATCACAGCTTCTAGATCACAAGCTCTGATACCACTTGTTGATCCCAGTTGAGCAATTGATCTAGTATTATTATCTTAGATAAACCAAGACAACAATGTATAGAAGCTGACTTGTTACAAACTTAATCAATATGCGGAATTTATTGATTAACTTAAGAGGAACACAAACACAATAATATCACCAACTAAACACTTCAATATATTGAATACGAGCACTCTGAATAGTGCTAGGGTTTTGCAACCTTGAAGTGAATACAATGCTAGAATAATTCGTACTCTAGTCTAACCCTAGGATCTCCTTTTATACACCAAGGAACCCTACAGGCTTACATACAACTTCCTACCCACGACTATGATCTTCTAACATAATAGAATATTACATAATATCTATACTATAAATACAAATATTCGTACACAAACTTATCACATAGCAGCAGAGTCTCGGCAGTATTCTTCCAGCAGTAGAGTCTCAGCAGTAGTCTTGTCTAGCAGTAGAGATTTTGCACTTAGTAGTAGACTTAACTAGTTAGCAGCAGTGTAGCATCCAGAAGTAGAGTTACTTCAAAACCCAACAAGACTCAAAGTTTGGAGGCCTAAAGCAAGCATATATCCTGCTTCAGGAGGTCTGGAATTTCAATGTTGATATATGTGTACTATGACGTCTATTCACATCAGCTCAGGCCTCGTTCTTCAACGACTATGATGTTTGAACAATTCAGATCAAGCCTCATTTCTCAACGTCAACATTATGGCGTCTGCTGACAACACTTCAGGCCCCGTTCATCAAAGAAAAGAAAGGTGTACGATTCAGGGCGCCTTATCTTCAAAAGAATAGTAATCTTCTTGTTTATGACCATTCTACAACATGCTTCATGCTATCTCCATGTTCGTTCAGTCATCAAGTGGATCTACTTATCTTTGATCGATATCTTATTCACTTGTTTGATCAAAAATGGCAACCCTACGCAATTTTTGAGGGGGAGAAGTGTGAATAAACTACATGATTGATTGTATTCTTATTCACTTGGTCAATCAAAAATGGCAAACCTCGTATGCAATTTTTGATGGGGAGAAGTATGAATATACTACATGTTGATTGATGTTTGAAGAATGGTCATACGACTCTCCTCCAACACCTAATGTTCCATTTACTAAAGATGACTGGGATTTATGTTTGATGAATACTTCCAAGCTTCAACGAATGTTGATCATCTAGTTCCTGAAGCTCTTGCTCCAGTTCCTGCTGACTCAACTGGTTCACCTTCTTCAATCTCCATTGATCAAGATGCACCATCTAGAAGTATTACTCAGACTACTCATGTAACCCAATCTCCAGTTACTCCTCAAGGTGTTGATGATGATTATCATGATATTAAAGTAGAACACATGAATAATGATCCATTCTTTTGTTCTGAAATCAAAGATTGTTGTTCCCTCTAATGTGCACTCTTTAAATCAACCACAAGAACATAATGGAAAATGTCGGCTAAAACGTCAAAACGACTAAGTATTTGGACATGAAATGTCAAGTGATCACGGAGTTTATTTGGCATCCCTTAATTGAGATTGAAGTGTGTTTTATGAAAGCGTCTACTTATTTCATCATCGAAACTTCATTTATCGATTGATGACTTGTGTGAACTCTTAAATTTTATGATTGGGACTTGGATTATCTAGTTATACCCGATGAAAGGAGTTACATTGTAGTACTCACGGGTTATAGTTATCACTTCAAGGAGTTACATTGTAGTGCTCAGTGTCACACGCAGATGTGGATGTGGATAGTCTCAAGAGGTATTGTACTTATTTTGGCTCTTTGTTGAGTGTCTAGGGTACTTAGAGGGTTTCTTCTACATCATTCTTTAATCAACAACAATGCAAGCTTAAGTAACGGATTTGGGGAATTCTACTTCAGTGCCAAGTTTGGTATATCAGGTTTACTTAATCAATGGTCACTTCAAATAGCCTACATTAGGGTTGGTAAAGATAGTCAGAGAGAGTTTCTGTAGCAGTTGATTCTCACCAGATACAGTTAAGCCAATTTAGTTCTTCTCACAAGATTTCAAGATTGATGTGCCTATAATGTGTTGTTGATTCTGAGGAATCAAAACCAGCAAGGGGGAAGGAGACATACAACTGAATGCATAACGAGTACATGTGATGATCTTAATACTTCTTCTTAATTGAAGTTATCCCTGGAAGATAAATGTCATAACCGCTGAGAAAATCAGTGACTTAACTCGTGGCGTTTGGTGTATCATTCCAACTACGTGGGGGAAGTGGTCTCCTGATACTTGCGGTACAGATTACGTCAGCTTTCAGTTGGATGAAATATGAGAAGAATATTTGGAGCATGAGATGATATTGCTTATCAACATCTTCATACATGCTGATATGATTTATGGTAAAGTGCTTCTGGTTAATGATTCATGTACACATTGTTATGCTAATCCGATGAGATCGCAACCATCAAAGGAGAGATATGTGTACATCTGGGGCGCACAACAGGTTCACGTGACCAGGCTTAATCATTTATTCCGGAGTTAATATCCACAGAGATGATCCGTGTTTCACCCTGTTACTTCGGTGTTATTGTTTTCTTTGGGTTTTTCGAGCTTCATTCCATGAGACTTTTTGCATCACTTCAACTATTTGGGGAAGTGGTCTCATGAAGATAATTTTTGGTTTGGGGGGAAGCTACCAAAGCATCACATTGAGAAGGCACAAGCTCAGAAGATCATTTAGGAGCCTCGAAAGCTATGGTGGAGAAATTTTAAGAAGATGTTGACTACTGACTCCTATACATGCAGAACGATATCCTCACTCTGGTACCCCTGTCAACATCTTCTTAAATTGAATAACATAATTTGCACCTATCTTATACCAAAATTTCTTTTGTAAATATTTTTTCTACGTGTGCAAACTTCTTATCTTCAAAACTATGTTCCTCCATTAAAACATATATTGCTCTGCACTGTCAAAATGGAACATGTTTTGAGGGGGAGAAAATTTTCACAACATCATGAAATTGGCACACCTTATCATAATTCTTCATGAAAAACCTCAACAATACAGACTAACGGTTTTTGATCCTCGATTATTTTCCACGATTATGGGTTTCTAATTGGTTGTTGATTAATTGTTCCAAAAATGTTTTAAATAAGTTCAACGGTCTAAAAGCCATAATCAGAGACTAAGGTTTATGTAATTATTGATTGGAGCATCTCTCTTTGACGTGTTTTAATCTAATTAATTAGTTCATATTGCCTTAGAGAACACTAATGAATGCTTGTTTAAGTTCTTGCTTGATTAGAAACAACATAGGTTTGATATCATATGATTTAGAGCTTAAGATGTCGATGTCCTTTGCTGCTATTACTAGGTTGGTTTGCTGAACGATATCCATGCATTATGATGCCTGCATGCGTGCAAAGTCACAAAATCATAATCCTAAACCATGATAAGAGTCGGTATATTTTGAGTGAAAGAATGAATTAATCTGTGATCTTGTGTGTTAATTTGTGAATACTGTGCACTTTGGTAGATTTAGAATGAGGTTTTGATTCATATGTATGCTTGTTTGTGCATGATGCATTTTCCTATTAGCATGTTCATGTCATTTAAGGTCAAGATATGTTTCGTCAAAATTTCAACTATTATCAAAATGGTTATTATGAAACATACTTTGAGGAGGTGTAAAATGTTCAACTGTTTCAAAACCATTTCTTTCATGTAGTTGCATATTTTCGTTTGATCTCTGCTGCACCAATCTCTCGTATGAGGTTTTGAATTGAATAAAATTACCTAGATATTGTCATGAAAAAGGTTGAGAGTGGTCAAAGGATTAAATGTGTCAAAAGGTCATACTTGAAACAGGATTTAAATGATGTGAAGCATGTTTCTCAAACTCCACACTGTCGTTTTACACTGGTAAAGCAAGTGTGGAGACCAAAGCGTAGTCGCTCAAATTCTTTCAAATTGTCAAAATCTGAAATGTTTTCGATGTATTATAAGAATGACTCTGCTTTCAACACCTCTAATGCTGGAAGACTTCCATTTATCATAAAAACAAATCTTCAAAATGAACCCATGTGGTTCAACTTTAGAGGGAAATCTTCTTATTCAGATTTTAAAACTCCAAGAGAAACACCGGGTTTCTCAATAAAATTTTCAACGGAAAAAGAGTTTTTAATCTCCATGGATTTCACGAGTGTTATTTCAAAATGATACACCGATTTTCAGTCCTCATTGGAATTCAATGTGAGGAAAGTGCATCACTAAACCATCCTTTAAANTTTCTAATTGGTTGTTGATTAATTGTTCCAAAAATGTTTTAAATAAGTTCAACGGTCTAAAAGCCATAATCAGAGACTAAGGTTTATGTAATTATTGATTGGAGCATCTCTCTTTGACGTGTTTTAATCTAATTAATTAGTTCATATTGCCTTAGAGAACACTAATGAATGCTTGTTTAAGTTCTTGCTTGATTAGAAACAACATAGGTTTGATATCATATGATTTAGAGCTTAAGATGTCGATGTCCTTTGCTGCTATTACTAGGTTGGTTTGCTGAACGATATCCATGCATTATGATGCCTGCATGCGTGCAAAGTCACAAAATCATAATCCTAAACCATGATAAGAGTCGGTATATTTTGAGTGAAAGAATGAATTAATCTGTGATCTTGTGTGTTAATTTGTGAATACTGTGCACTTTGGTAGATTTAGAATGAGGTTTTGATTCATATGTATGCTTGTTTGTGCATGATGCATTTTCCTATTAGCATGTTCATGTCATTTAAGGTCAAGATATGTTTCGTCAAAATTTCAACTATTATCAAAATGGTTATTATGAAACATACTTTGAGGAGGTGTAAAATGTTCAACTGTTTCAAAACCATTTCTTTCATGTAGTTGCATATTTTCGTTTGATCTCTGCTGCACCAATCTCTCGTATGAGGTTTTGAATTGAATAAAATTACCTAGATATTGTCATGAAAAAGGTTGAGAGTGGTCAAAGGATTAAATGTGTCAAAAGGTCATACTTGAAACAGGATTTAAATGATGTGAAGCATGTTTCTCAAACTCCACACTGTCGTTTTACACTGGTAAAGCAAGTGTGGAGACCAAAGCGTAGTCGCTCAAATTCTTTCAAATTGTCAAAATCTGAAATGTTTTCGATGTATTATAAGAATGACTCTGCTTTCAACACCTCTAATGCTGGAAGACTTCCATTTATCATAAAAACAAATCTTCAAAATGAACCCATGTGGTTCAACTTTAGAGGGAAATCTTCTTATTCAGATTTTAAAACTCCAAGAGAAACACCGGGTTTCTCAATAAAATTTTCAACGGAAAAAGAGTTTTTAATCTCCATGGATTTCACGAGTGTTATTTCAAAATGATACACCGATTTTCAGTCCTCATTGGAATTCAATGTGAGGAAAGTGCATCACTAAACCATCCTTTAAAACCAAGCGTGCACTCAATTTTGTACATACTTTACTTTTTAAAAATTGTAAATAGAAAAATATAAAATCTTCAAAAATCATAAAAATCAAAAAAATAGAAAATACCAAAAATAATTTTTCAAGGCAGTCTTCTGGCATCGATAACATTTATGGTCCTAGAAATGTCATTCAATAATGACACGGGTCTTTAAATGAAGTTTGAACAGAAGTTCAAAATGTTTTCAAAATATGCCTAAATGGCTTGCAGTTATTTCAGTCTGTAACCCGTTCGTAAAATTATGGATTGCTATTACTTTAGATAGCAACCCGGTTTTCAAAATGGGGAAAGCTCGTCGCCAAAAAGACGGCTGTTCCTCCCACTGGGTGAAGTTCACCCGGGCACTGATGTAACATCTGATACTTTTCCTAAAACCTATTTCTAGCCAAACTTCTATTTTCGTACCTGAAATACTTTTAAATTTTTAATGCATGTTAAATTGGGCTTGAGAAGCGTGAGATATATTGGAAACGAGAATTTATTCCTTGATTGACTCAGCACAACCTAGAAAACTCGAATTGTATTGCATTTGCCAAATTATTTGATTTATTTTGAGTTTGAGAAAAACTCTTTAATTTATGCTTGATTTATTGGAAAAACTAGTTTCGGAAACCGAATGGGCGGCAAGTTTCATCAAGAATTTTCGAGTCCGTTGCGGTATGACCGGTTTGGCCCGAGTCCGTTTCGTGAGAAGTTTTTGTACGTTGTAACATTGGTCCTAGAACGTATCCGTCCCTGACACTTACTTACTACTTCATTAAATACAAAAGCCTACCTAGACTTTCTTTACCATATAAATACCATTTATATTTTCTCTTTTTTTTTCTCTACTTCATCATAACACACACACACTCACACCTCGATTCTCTTCTCTCTCTTCTCTCTCTCTCTCTCCTCTCTCTC
>LBNU01035953.1:10845-30624 GCA_014162995.1 Artemisia annua | reverse complement strand
ACACACGTTGATTGATATAGTACTATATTTATTTTATATATCTATAGAAAACATAGTCTATTTTTCAAAACTTTTTTATACGCCCATTACCTTTTAAAGTATCATAAAAAATAAACTTATGGTACCAAATCACAAGTTTCAAAAGTATCCTCTTAAAATTCCTACACTCGTCAAGAATGGTATTGTATATTATTCTTTCTTACGCATCCTCAAAAGATGAAATGAAGACATCTATAACCTGCTACATTTGTGAGCAACATAAAAACACACTCGCAGTACTCATCTACTCTCGCTTAAAAGTCGCTCACGACGACCTATCTCTTCTCGTACCGTTCTCTCTACCTTCATGTTGCCTTTTTAAGAACATAATTACTTTATCGTCTTGATCTATCATTTTAGCTATCTGAACCATTCCGATTAAACCTCACCTTTTAGGATTATTAGTCATAATCTACCTTAAAACAAGTAAAATAAGAACTAGTGACAAATGATACAAACACTCTAATAATTATTGTATCAAATGTCTTCCCGGATCCATTCACTATAACGAGCCGGATCCCATCTTAAACAGAACTAGAGTAACAGGCATCAGACACCCGTTTTAGATTTTTCAAACTTAATACACAACCATCTTTTCCCTCTCTTCATACAAAAACGACTAAAATCAAATAATCTCTCATTTTAGGGTTCCAACTTCCTCAATCTCAATATCCTAATCATCTTCGTAAGTAATTATATTAACTTCCTTAATTTATCTTTTAATTTAATTTTAGGGCTTTTGTTCATCAAAATTGGATTCCAATAGGTTTTTGCTAATTGAACCATTCAAAGAATTTTTTCATATAAATTAGATATCAATTAGTGTTTTATTGGATTATATCCTTCTATAAACACGTAAATTGGTTTTCACAAAGATCCTCATATAAATAAATTCTTTGTAAAAAGGGGCGTTTGGCATTGTTAATAAAAATAAAAACTTAATCCCATTTGGTGAAGCTTTTGGCAACAAGTATAACTAAAATGCTCATACACTCCTTCACACAACTCACTTTTAGAGGGTCTTTAATTAACTTTATAATATTGTCTTCTAGGATCAAAATGCCTAAGTCTACTCAATAAGATCATCATGATAACGTCCCCTACATCCCTAGATATCACCGCAAAAACGGTCTCTCTTCCGATGACCGAATAACCTTTGAAATGCTCCAAAAACACCTTATTCATGAAGGACGTGTCGTTGAGAAATCCTTTCTTAATGATACGAATATTCCTCAAGTCTTTTCTGCAATCAACTTTGATTGCCTTCTTCATATCAATGAACAAATTTGCCTGGTGTTCATTTTCGAGTTCTACAAAAGTGTTCAAATTATCCGATATAATGACGGAACTATTTCCATCTCCTTCACAATAAAAAACCAAAGCATCGTCCTACCTCTCACCACTTTTGCCGAAATTCTCCAAATTCCATGTCATGGAATTTCCATGTAATCTAATGATTGGTCCATCGCTAGTCAACACCTCGCCCTAGATTCTCACCACACCTATCGTACTTCTCTTGATGATCCCTTTTTGGTTCGAGACACCATCTTCATACAAAGAACAGACCAATCTCGAATGACTCGCAACAAAGAAGTCATTCACCGTGATCCCTTCCAAATGGAACTCATTGAAATGCTTCCAAGTTATAAAAAGTAGGAAGAAATTCTTAGGGAAAATGTCATTTGTTTGGTCGGAAATAAAGACCATCCTAACGCTTGCCTTGTCTAAATGATTTTTTGCCTCATCCACCAAAAACCATTCAATCTTGCCTACTACATCGCCAAAAGAATGGTTGATGTATTCAAGACCGATAAAATGGTCCTTCCTTATGGTATGCTCCTCACACGTCTTTTTAGACATGTTAATGCAACCTTTCCAATCACCGACGATCACTTTCTTGCAAATCATGTTATGGTACCCCTCACTGAAGGTTGTGCCAAAAGACTTATGATCAAAGGCAAAAGACCTCGTCCTCTCTCAGATTCCTCAGATGAAGTTGCACCCGATGAAAATGATCCCATCTCAAAGTACCGCCTTGATCCTTTCTCATATATAGATTAACTTCCCAATGAAACCGAAGAATTCAAGCAAACAAAGGGAATGTTCAAGTGTCTTGCTCACTTCATCACAAGCATGGGAAAGAAGAAAATGTGAAAAGATTAGAAATTTATGCTTTGGTCACATATGAATATTTTGGTTATTTATGTTTACAAATTATGGTAATTTAAACATTTTATTATGTCTATGAATGTTTGTCGTATTTGAAGATATATCAAATATTGAACTTTAGATTAGTTGTGTGCTTATATGTGATGCTCACATGCTCTCCTTGCTTTCCGGAACTAGAATACTGTTAGGATCACATTTCATTAATATCAAGTGTCGGTCATTAAGTTTTGTAATAGGTTGCTTTAAACAATTATTATGTTAAGTTATATTTATGTTTTCATGTAATCATGTGAAGTTTACATGTTTTGTTAAAGTGTAGGGGGCAATAGTGCTAATATGGTAAAGATGTAAGTTGCCCTAGACTACAAGTATAAATACTCTTGTAACCCTCCTTTGAGGGTGTTGGTTCTCTTAGTAATTCATTGTCTTTCATTTTACACACACAAGAGTTCCTTCCACTCTCTCTCTACTTTCTTTCTCTCTCTAAAGATTATATGATTTCATGTTACAAAATGGTGACCTAACAAGCGTTATCAATCGCCAAGGGATAATATCGGTTGTTTTAGGTTAGTTTTGGTAGAAAAACTAAGTATTTTGGGCTCGTTACTACTGTTCCTATCGAATAGTGATAGTGGTTATCGAGTATTGTCTGGTTTCTATCGAGTAAGGTGACTGGACATTTAGGTTTATCGAGTATAGTTGTCTAGTATCGAGTATTGTCTGGTTTCTTTCGAGTAAGTCCAATTATTCCTTATCGTTATTTCGAGTAATGATTTATTATAACCTAAACTAGGATAAACTATACTCGGTAAAAGTTTAGTTATCGAGTAAGGAAATATTTCTGCTTATCGAGTAAGTAGATACTCACGGTTATCGAGTAAGGATATATTCTGCTTATCGAGTAAGTAGATACTCAAGTTTATCAAGTAAGGATATCTCCTCATTTATCGAGTAAGCATCTCAGCAATTTTAACCCGTCTAGTTTTTTCAACAAACCTAATCTACAACAACAACAACCTTTCTTTATCCTTAAAGATCCATTTAACATAATCATTAATCATGTCTCAGCCTCCGTACTACAATTACTTTCATCATCATCAGCAGCTACAACAGAATCGTCAACAACAACCGTATCATCAACCATACTATATGCACGAACAACATCAAAGCTTAATGCATCAACAACAATTTCCGCAGCAACAACCATTGTTGAATCAGAAAATGCAAACCGCTCTCCCACAAACTAAGCAACAGTCACATTGGTTTAGTCAAATGTGTGAAGCAATAACTAGTCAACAATCTCGTCATGAAGCAGGATCTCTTGACATTCCTCCAATGCTCACACCCCAACTACGCTCAATGGGCTAGTCGTTTCTTACGATTCATTGAACTTCGGAAACCTCACGGGAAGTTTATGAAAAAAGTCATTCTTGAAGGTCCATTTCAATGGCCAACTACAACGACTCCAGGTGATCCTTTAGCAAATCCTCCAAGACCTGATACTGTTACTCCACTTGTTGAATCCTCACTCACAGCAGACCAACAACTTCATCGAGAAGCAGATGAACTTGCAATGATCTACATTATTCGGGGAATTCCTAATCCGATCTTTCGAAGTATTGATGCTTAGAAAACTGCTAAGGATATGTGGGAACATGTTCATCTCTTGATGGAAGGCACTGAATTGAATCAAGAAGACATGCAATCAAAGCTTTATATGGAATATGAAGATTTCATGATTGAGTCAGGGGAATCACTTGAGTCTTACTATCATCGCTTCACCAACATCATCAATGACTTGGATCGATACAACATTTCACTCCCTAGGATTGCTATCAATACTAAGTTTCTAAGTTGTCTTGGGTATGAATGGAAGAAGTATGTCACCTTTGTCAGGAAAGCTAAGAATCTTCATGATGCACCTTATGGATTATTGTTTGATTATCTGAAGCACCATGAGAGTGAAGTGAACAAGGAGAGGGCCCTTTTTGCAAATTTATCACCTCCTCCAACTCCTAATTCATTAGCACTTGTTGCTCACTCTCACCCAGTTTCACAACCACCAAACGATGCTTATGTTCGCGATCAGAATCACTACAACTACCCTCCATCTAATCCTACACTACCACTCATCTCTTACTATTCTGCTCAACAAACAAATGTCAGCCTAATTGACTCATACGACAACAGTGAATCCATGTACTACTCCAATGCTACCCATGATGAAGATGAAGAGGAGTTTAACAACTTGAACCAGGGAATTGCACTCATTGCTAAAGCATTTAGCAAATTCTCCAACAAGTCCAACAATCGTCTTCGTTCATCTTCTAACACAAGGACTCAAGCTGTTGTTAATGATGTTCGAGTTGAGATGCAGAATCGTAACTTCGGTAGATCAGGTTTCCGTGGTAATATGGGTAATTCTGGAAATGGTCAGCGGGCTAATGCAAATGGTAGCTTTCGGAACAATGTTGCTGCTCCACAGAAAAGGGTTGAGATTGTTGAAACGGGTAATACAGATTCTGGTAACAATGTCATTCGATGCTACAACTGCAATGGAGTGGGTCATTTGGCAACTGCATGTCCTTCACCACGAACTCAAGGCAACAAATACCACAAGGAAGCTTTACTTCTTGCTCTTAAGGATGAGGCTCGTGGAAATGTCAATGCTAAAGACAACAGCTTCATGGCCAATGCTCAATCTGATGATGACATGGAAGATATGGGAGCAAATGCTGCCGTCATGCTTATGGCTAACATGCAGAAACTCCGTCTAAGTGATTCAGGTCCAGTTTATGACACTGATGGTTCATCTGAGGTACATGCTTTACACACATGCTTTATACATGTTATTGCCTCCCCTTCAGAATCTGTATCAGACGAGGAACACGTTGTTCACAGTGATTCATTCTTATCTAGTCAAGTGGATGAACAAATAAACACAGTTGTTACATTTGACGACGATTATCAAATTAACCCTGTTGTTACATTTGATGACGACGTCTAAATTAACCAAGATGTTATATTTGAAGCTCCACTTGATAATGACTTTAATAATCACTTTGAACAACATGAACTTACGAGTGATTCATAGTCTGAAGCCAAAACCTTAGTCATGAACAACCTACAATCCTTCCAAAAATGCAGTGCTATAAATGTCAAATTAAGAGCCCAAATTGCATCGTTGACTAAAGACCTTGAGTGCTGTAAAACAAAAATAAATAATTTTGAAACACGTGATAAGAGAGAAAAAAGTTTTGAAATTGCTTTCCAAAATCTTATGTTAAAGAACAATATTTACAACATCAACTCCATGAATTAACTGCTTCCAAAAATGATTTACTCTCACAAATGGAAAAAGAAAGGCATGAACATAAACAACAAATCATTCAACACCAACGAGGAACTTTCTAAAACCAAATCCGAGTTGTCCATGTGTCAAACTGAGTTCAGAGAACACAAACAAAAATCAAGGAAAAAGATTGATTCTTACGCTGAAGACGTTGTTGAATTGGAAAAGCAACTAAAAGAGTTTCAAAATGTTGTTTACAAAACCGGTGAATCCGTAACTACAATTCAAAAGTTTACTCTGAAACAAAACCCTCACGGGTGTGGTTATGGTCTTGGTTACGAAACACCTTGTTGTCTAAAACCAGCACTCAAGGAAAACCCAATAGTGCAGAACATTTTTTAGATGAATCTATTGTGCGTGTTGTTGTATATGATTGTGAAGAAGAAGAGGACATAGAAGATGAAACTAGGTCTAAAATGAGCACTCTTTTTTAAGACACACCTTTTGTTTGTTCTACATTTCCTCATTTATATGCTTCTTTTGTGCCTCAAAAAGAGAAAACTGCACAACCTTGGTACATAATGCAACCTGGGTATTTAGAAGATGTTGGTCCTGTTAAACCTGTAGCACAAATAAATGGTCCTTTACCAGATTCAGGTCATTTTAAACCATTACCAAAACGTCGTCGTGTTATGCGGTACTTTGATACATTTATGGAAGACATCCAATTTTTAGAACAAGCAATTGAAAGAAACTCAGAAATAACTATTGCAACTTTTCAAAATGCTTACGAAAAAGCAAAGAGGGAAATCTTTCAAAAACAATTTTTGCCACATGTTCAACACTTGCGTCTTTGTGCTACACATTGGGAACAGGAACTTCAAACAGAAGTACAATCAATGATAGAAATTTTTAATGCAACTGAGAAAACAATTTCAAAGCAACAACGACAAAACAAATGTTTGTAAAAAGAGGCTGATCAATTCTTAGAATATGTTCTGAATGCTGATATATTGTCTGTGATTATGAATTCTTTGTATGAGTCTGGTACTGCTATGCTTAATGATGATCACAATGATAATATTAAATTGCTGCGTGAACATGTTGAGACATTAAAACGTGAAAATGAGAAACTTAGGCAACACAATGATGATGTGCAAAATAAATTTTCAAACGAGATTTCACAACTTACCAAAAAGCTTGAATGGTGTCAAAGTCAAAGTCTTGATTTCGAATTGAGATTGCAAAACCATAAAACTTCAAATTCCTTGAATGATGAAACTGTTGAGTTAACATGTCAAATTTCAAAATATCAAAAGGAATTAGAATAATTAAAGGTTACAAACAATGGCATGTATTACACCAATCGTCAAATGGATTCTTGAATTCAAGAACAAAAGCACATCATCATTGAGTTAAAAGAGAACATTAAGTCACTTGAAAAAGGAAAAACTGTTAATACTCATGAGATAGCTCCAGGAATGTACAACATCGACATAATCCCTAGGGAAACACACTCTCAGTCTTCTAATATGAATCCTTCAACTTCTACAGGAATAGTCACCACTACTAGTGCTAACAGATCAAAGCGTAAGAGCACCAAAAGGAAGTATAGAATCTGGAAGCATAGAAGCGGGAAACTAGAAGCCTCAGAAGTAGAAGATCACCTTAGGAACTTGAATAAAACTCATGTTGCATTAGATTTAGATTCTGATTTGGCAAATTGTAATCCTAATCTATGTGTAACGAATGATGAACCTTTAAATGCTTTCAATGTTAATGCTTCATGTGTGTTTTGTCGTAAAATTATGTTATCTGGAAGTCATGCAAAATGTGTGGCAAATTCTCTTTTATCTCGTATTAAGAAACGTACATCTGGCAGACAACCTAGGCCCACTACTGCTTCTAAATCTGTGCTAGGAAGAAAGCCTAATGTAGTTTCTAAGGATGCTGTAGTCGCCCCCATAGTTGCGAATAATACTTCTAAGAACATGCCTTCACCTAGCGAATTCTTTAAGAAGAAAGCACGATCTAGTTGGAATTGGCAACGTTGGTTAGAGCGGACACAGAATTTTAAATAGATACCTAAGATATTGACTATGTGTGCTTCTAACCCAACGGAACCCACAAATTCTTTGGGTTCCACCCTTACATCTGTTCCATCTTTGTCTCCTTCGTGTGATGCAGGTGGTTCAAATTGTTCTTTGGATTGTTGATAGCGGATGCTCCCGACACATGACAGGCAATCTTAAACTGTTAAGAAACTTTGTCTCAAAGTTCACTGGTACTGTCAGATTCGGGAATGATCATTTCGCTGAAATTATGGGATATGGGGATTACATCAGTGGGAACATCGAAATTAGTCATGTTTACTATGTTGAAGGCCTTGGTCACAATTTGTTTTCCGTCGGTCAATTTTGTGATGGGGATTTGGAAGTTGCATTTAGGGAAAAAGAACTTGCTTCGTTTGCGACTTACAAGGTAATGATCTTATGTCCGGCACTCGTGGAAACAGTCTCTACACCATATCTTTGTCAGACATGACAGCATCATCCCCTATTTGTCTTCTTTCGAAAGCAACTTCAACAAAATCCTAGTTATGGCACAAGCGTATGTCTCATATAAACTTCAAAACCATGACAGACCTTGCTCGTCACAAACTTGTTAAGGGTCTTCCTAGATTCAGATATTCAAAAGATCACTTATGTCCTGCTTGTGAACAAGGGAAGAGCAAACGTGCACACTTCGGCTCTAAAACTGAACCTAGTTCTAAACATGTTCTTTACCTTCTTCATATGGATTTGTGGGCCCAATGCGTGTGCAAACGATAAATGGCAAACAGTACATTTTAGTAATTGTTGATGACTACTCAAAATGGACTTGGGTTTACTTTCTACGAAGCAAAGATCAATCTCCATCAATGATCATCACCTTTCTCACCAAAATTCAGGTTCAACTTCGGAATACAGTCAGAATAGTCAGAACGGACAATGGAACTGAATTCAAGAGTCAAACTCTTCGTGAATATTTTGAGAAAGTGGGAATTGAACATCAAACGTCTATTGCTAGAAGTCCAGAACAGAATGGGGTTGTCGAAAGACGCAACAAAACGTTAGTGGAAGCTGCAAGAACGATGCTTATTCATGCTCAATCACCAGATTACTTATGGGCTGAAGCCGTCTCAACCGCATGTTATACCCAAAATCGTTGTATGATCACCAAACGCCACAACAAAACTCCTTATGAAATTGTTCACAAACACAAACCAAACATTCAACACCTTCACGTATTCGGTGCTCTTTGCTACCCACATAATGATCGTGATGACTTTGGGAAGCTCAAAGCTAAAGCAGATATAGGGATCTTCATTGGATATTGTGCGAACTCCAAAGGATATCGAATCTACAATCGTCGCACAAGAGAAATTCAGGAGACTATTCATGCAAATTTTGAAGAACTTTCAGAAATGGCTTCTGAGCAAAACAGCTTAGGACCCGAAACCAACCGTCTTAACTTTCCAGATTCTTCAACTGAACCATTGTCTCTAACCCCCAAAGAATTGGAAACCTTGTTCGCACCTTTGTTTGATGATACGTTTGATCAACCTGCACCAATTGTATCCACTAGATCCGCTGCTCAACCTGATACTATTCCTATACCTGATACAACTACTCCAACAACTACTACTGTAGCTGACAATGCACCTTCAAATGAGTTCGTCAATCTGTTTGCTGAACAATCCGACTCCAATACAGACAATGCAGCTGAAGATCTGAACCAACAAGTACCCGCACCTGCAGGTTATGATCCAAATGCGTTGTTCAATTCATTTGCTCCGACTCCAAACCTTGAAGAAATTGCAGAGTCGTCAACACGCAATTTGGAACCAGTTAACATGCAGCAATTTCATAACCCTCACCCTTCAACACATCATTGGACTAGAGATCATCCATTAGTTCACATCATTGGACATCCTTCAGCTCCAGTAATGACCAGACAACGACTTCACTCCGATGGAGAACATTGCATCTACGCACTCACAGTTTGTCAAGATGAACCTACCAACATTAAACAAGCACTCACATGCGACAACTGGATTGAATCAATGCAAGAAGAATTCAATCAATTCAAACGCCTCGAAGTGTGGGAATTAGTTGAACGACCAGATGGGGTTTACGTCATTGGGCTGAAATGGATTTGGAAAAACAAATTGGACGCAGATAGCACAGTTATTCGTAACAAATCCCGTTTGGTTGCTAAAGGATACTCTCAGGAAGAAGGAATTGACTTTGAAGAGTCTTTTGCACCAGTGGCAAGATTCAAAGCTGTTCGCATTTTCCTTGCATACGCTGCTCACAAAAACATGGTTGTCTATCAAATGGATGTTAAAACGGCATTTTTGAACGGCGAGTTACGTGAAGAGGTCTATGTTAGTCAACCAGAGGGATTCGTCGACCCAGAGCATCCTAATCATGTTTAAAGACTAAAGAAAGCTCTTTATGGTCTCAAACAAGCCCCCAGGGCATGGTACGATAAACTTACTGCTTTCTTGTTTGCTAATGACTTTATTAAAGGTTTAATAGACCCAACTTTGTTTATCCAAAAACACGGGGATGATGTTTTAATTGTGCAAATATACGTTGATGACATTATTTTTGCTTCTACAAATAAAAAGTACTCAAAACGCTTTTGCAAGACTAATGAAACAGAATTTTGAAATGTCTATGATGGGTGAACTTACTTTCTTTTTGGGACTCCAAGTTCATCAGTCACCCCGTGGGATTTTCCTTAGTCAATCCAAATATGCTCTAGAGATAGTTAAGAAACATGGCATGACCAGTTGTGATACTTACAATACCCCAATGGCCAACGCAACTAAGCTAGATGCGGATTTACATGGGAAACCTGTTGACCCCACAAAATACCGAAGTATTATTGGGTCACTCATGTATCTAACCGCTAGCAGACCAGATATTGTTTTTGCTGTATTTATGTGCTCTTGTTATCAGTCCAGTCTGACTGAACGTCACCTGAATGAGGCTAAAAGAATCATTCGATACATAAAGGGAACCATCAACATGGGACTCTGGTATCTGAAGGATTCTGGTATTGAACTAATTGCCTTTTCAGATGCTGATCATGCAGGGTGCGTAGACACACGCAAAAGTACTTCTGGTGGTTTGCAGTTTCTTGGAGACAAACTTGTGTCTTGGCAATCAAAGAAGCAGGATTGCACATCATTATCATCTACAAAGGCTGAATATGTAGCCATGTCTGCTTGTTGTGCTCAAGTCATCTGGATGCGAACACAGCTAATGGACTACAGCTCCCTATTCAATAAAATCCCGATGTACTGTGATTCTAAAAGCGCGATAGCAATCTCTTGCAACACTGTTCTTCATTCCAAATCAAAGCACATTGTTCTCCGCGATCATTTCATCAAGGAGCACGTTGAAAAGGGTACAATTGAGTTATATTTTGTGGGTACTGAATACCAACTGGCAGACTTGTTCACAAAACCACTACCTCCCTCACGGTTTGCTGAATTAGTTCACCGGATTGGTATGCGGTGTTTGACTCCAGATGATTTAAAATCTTTTCTTAAACACAATTAAGCGAGTCAGACACCAAAACCTTTTTGTAAATACTTATTCAAAAACAAAATACAAAAATATAAAATCATAAAAACACAAAAAGATTTTCTTTCATTTCTTAGATTTATTTTCAAAATTCACTACTTCAAGATATGTTGTCAGTTTCATCATTTTCTCGTAAACATATCTTGAGGGGGAGAAAATTGTCACATTCTTGTGAATTTTATTTATTTTCTTCATCATAAATCTTCTTTTCCAACTAACTCTCGACCAAAAAAACTTTTGTTAAACCGTCATTAATTTTATGGTATTGGTTCGAGGGGGAGTCTCATCACGTTAACTCATAGACTTAACTATTTGAACTCGTTTAATTATGACTTAATAACCAAAGGGACTAAAATTGCCAAAAATGTCATAAGTTTGGTTTGTGAATAAGTAGAAGGGCCAAAACCGCCAACATGTAAAACCTTCACCTATATATAAACTAGTCTATAAACATTTTATTCATTCAAAACAGTAAACACGCCCAAATCTCTGCCAATTTTTCCCACGACCCAAGATTTCTTGATTCTGAGTTTTTCTTTGATTGTAAGTGTTCCTTGATTGTTAATTGCTCATAATCATGTTCTCAATCTATTGAATATTTTCTGTGGTTTAATCATTACATGTCGTGAATTAGGGTTTATAGGTACGAATTGGGTGTTTTTCAATGTTGATGTTTTAGGCTAATTAGAGTTCATAAGCCGTGTTGGTAGGTCACTATATGAGTGTATTCACCTTTAATTTGGCAACTAATTCATCTGTTTTGTGTGAATTGGACAAAATGTGGTTTTAGGGCTCGTAAATGTGACTGTGGTGATTGGGTCTTTGCTCGTGTAGTTTGCTTGTTGTTTTTGGCTTGTATTTGGTCCCTCTACATGAACCAATAATCATTGATCCACTCGACCTCATCTAGCTTGATTTTGGACTTATTCATGTTATTATATTCGTTATAGTGAGTGAGATGAGTAGCTTAGTTAAGACCTAAGGTTGGATTCTGTTTACTTGTGCCATTTGCATACCTTCGTTAACAGCCCCATGTCCCTAATAAGACTACAAAATCTTGGCCTTTATGATACTCATCGAGTATAGAATCTATGTTATTGAGTATATGGAGCTTTCATCGAGTATGGGATGATGATTTTCGAGTAAGGCATCATGTTTGCCATACTCGAAGCATAAGGACAATTTATTGTCGAGTAAGAAATCTAATTTCTTACTCGATATAAGTTTTCTCTATTCTTCGAGTTTGAAAAACATGATCTCTTATCGAGTATGCTCAGCCATCGAGTAAGACTTTCCAGCCTTGATTTTTTCGAAGTTTAATTCATTTTATCGAGTATGGAGCTATAACTTTTATCGAATATGAATCTTATCATTATCGAGTATGATAATTATCTGCTTATCTCTATCGAGTATGATTGTTTTTGGTATTATCGAGTATGATCCATAGGCTTTATCGAGTATGATCATTTTCTTTGGTTATCGAGTATGACTTAACAAGTAGAGTTCACTTGCTATTGTTGTTAATTATAGAATATGGTTAACTGCTATCGAGTATGGTTCACTATTATCGAGTATGATATGTAATTATCGAGTATGATTGAGTGATAGTCATAGAGTATGGTTTTTGTGCTTTCATCGAGTATGCTTGATTTGTTGATTTGTCTTCGAGTATGGAGTGGACCATAAGAACCATTGTGTATGGGTTCTTTTCTTGTGACTTATATGAAACGAGACTCTGCCCAAATTTTTTAAAATCTATCAAGTATGGAGTTAATATAAGTGATTGGTTTTGTATGATTTGTGTTAACTTGTCTTATACTTATATGTGCATAATGTGTTGTATGTGGTCTATGTTGGCTTGATGCTTGTTAGTTGTGCTTGCTTATTCGTCTCATTTTTCTTTGGTCACACTAATCTCATTAAAGATGACAACTTGGAAACTGGAATGCTCACTAACATAAACATTACTATATTGTGTTCGTTGCTTGTATTGATGTTTTTCAAGTACCATAATGTCTCAAGGAACCACTCCTAGACATGAGCTCATTCAAGGAGATGAAAGGAACGTTGGAAAGTCAAACCTGAAAGTTGATCTAGGGAAACTCCCATGTCATCCAACGTGTAAAATCATTGTGGAGATTCTACAACATCATTACATACGACAACTACTCACCTGTTCATGCTCCGTACCTGAGGTTTACTTGACACAATTCTGGAAATCTATTGACGTTAGTAAGGACGGTAAAACAATGGGGATTCGTCTTGATCACAGAGACATTCATTTTAATGTCGGTACACTATGTTCAGTTCTTGGTTTACCAGCTGAAGGGTCCAGAAATATCAAGAAGTTCATTCCACGTCCCTTGTTGTCAGAGATTATCAGATTTCTACGAGAACTTGGGTATGATGAATCAAAATCCAAACTCACCGTTCTATCTAAAATCGACAGGAAGTTTATACCACAACCATGGCTCACTCTTTACTCCATCCTCACCAACTGTGTTACTGGCAGAGAAACCGGACATGAACACCCATCATTGGAACTCATGCAGTTTTACTGGGGGGTTGTTAATATGGGCCCTATTGACTTTGCTCAGATTATATGGGAAGATATGACTCATCATGCCCGACAGTTCAAAAACTCACCAACAAAGAAAATTCCTTTTTGTCGGTTTACCAAGGATCTTATTGGACACTTCATGCATAAGTATCCAGATATTGATTTTAGACAGGAAGACAAGGAACACACACTTGCCATGGATCTAATGTACACTTCTGCCAGAATTCACAAGACAAGCACAACGAAACAAGGGATGAGAATTCCTGACATTCTTTTATCAGAAGCTGTTCGAAACACTAATGCTTATGAAGTCTATGACAAAGCTCAAAAGAATGATTCTGTCGGGTTAAGTTCAAAGAAGACCAAAACTGCTTCTAAGGGTGCTGAAAAGACCTTCAAGGCTCCTAAGTCTAGAACAAAGAAGGTTACTCGTCAACCCAAAAGGAGCCTTACCCTTCGTGATGAAACGATTGAAGAGGAAACTGAAGAAGCAACTGTTAAAAGGGTAAAAGAAACTAAGGTCAAGGGCAAGCAACCTCAGGAGGAAGAACCTGGAACTCCACCTTTATCCGAATCTGAAGAAGAGGAACAACTGCAATTTGTTCTACAAGAAAGTAAACGCACAGAAGAGGAAAGCTTAGCCAAGCAAAGGAAGAAAGGTAAAGGGTCTGGCTCCAAAACTCTCGAAATAGAGAATCAGACATCTGAGGAAGAAGATGAAGATAAGTCTAAGGAATCCGGTTCTCAAACACTATCGGATTCTGATCATGAAAAAGTTAATTCAGATGATTCAGACGACTCTGATAAGAGTGAAGTGTCCTCCAGTTCTGAGAAGCAATCTTCTGACAGTGACAAAGATAAGGATGATACTGAAGCTGTCAATGACGAATCAGAAAGTGAAACAGATAGCAGTGATGAAAGAGTTAAAGAATTAAGTGATGAAGAAAAGAACACTGATGAGGAATCTGATAAAGAAGAAAGTGATAATGAGATCAGCAATGCTAATGATGATCAAACTAAAGATCAAGAAACCGATGACACAACGGTGGATCTCACCGGATCTCATGAGATTGTTCCTTTTGCTGCTCCATCACAACAACCTCATGAAACTCCATCTCAGGATCAGCCCTCAATGACCCAACCACTTCATCCTCAGCAAACCCAAGAATCACAAGTTCATCCAAGTCTGTTGAGATCATTACAACAACAACTGAAAACCTTACAAGGGCAGGTCTCATAACAACAGAAAGAGCTTGAACAATTTAAAATTTACAACATTGATGCAGCTGTGGCTGACAGAGTCAAGGATCAACTACCAGGAGAAGTTCGAAAATTTGTTCGTAACCAACTCCGAGCAACCGTGGAACAATACGTAGAAGCTAATCTTGAAAGGGTTGTTACACAAAAGTTTCAGACAACTCCTATAACCGTTCAGACTCTACCTCCTATACCATCTGCTAGTGATCTTAAGGGAAAGCTATTGGAGGCAATCATGAATGATCCAAGTGAGAAAGAACTTCAAAAGGCATTGATCAATTCAATGAAAAAGGCTAAGAAGGATGAGCCCTGCAAGCGTACTAAGTCCTCCAAGCGCCGCCATGACGATTCTGATCCAGATGATCCTCCTCAACTGAAAGAAAAGCGTAAAAGAACGCATGGCTCCACATCTAGACATCAGACAGCTGGAACAAGTACTCATGCAACTGATGAAGTCCCGACACGTTCTGCAACTGATGTTCAAATGGAAGAAGCTGAGGAATTGGATGCTCCAGATCCAGGGTTTGAAATCCCACAAGAGCTACCTGCCAACGTCACAGAACCACCAACAGAAGCTCAAGCCATACCACCTACAGAGTGGATTGATACCTCTGCTCCAACATACAATTGGTTTGATGGAATGGTCGATGCTCACCCTGACGTTCCTGAATCAGAAGTGCCCACAAAAGGATCTATAATCGGTTTCACTAAACGGATCAAGAAGATTATGAAAAGTCAAAAACTTCTACTTTCTGATTTAGTGGAGATTCGTAAAGCAGGGTTCACAGACAAGACTTGCACCACATCCGAACTTGAATTTGAATACAATATTGCAGAATGTTCACGTGCCTTGTCAGAGAATATCACATGGGAAAAGAGACCTTCATGGGACAGAATTCATCATGGAAATGATCCTGACTTCACGTTTTCAGATCTCTCTCAACCTTTACCCCTCATTGGTCCTCCCAACAATCCTAAGATCCCGAAAGAGTATTTCTTCAACAACGATCTCAAATATCTCATTCATGGCAATACCGATCCAGCACATCGTTATGCTACATCTCTCACCAAATTCAAAGCTGCATCATATACCATCGATGATCTTCTTAAAGAACAAATGAAGGGTTTGTACTCTACATCGGTTTCAAAGTATGATGTTGAAGCAGCTATGGGTATTCTTCACTGGCCAGAGATGCGCAAATGGTTTTACAAATGGAAGCTAACCTTCAAATCAAAAGGCAAGCCATATTCAAGCCACCGGATTCTTGGCATCACATCAATTCCTGAAACTGAAAAGAGATTTGGCTACAAGTTTCTCGACAAAACTGGTCCGACGAAGTGATGACAAAGAGTACTCATTCAGTGAAGCTGACTATCATCGATTGAATCCTAACGACATCGAAGATATGTATGTACTTAAGGTTCAAGGCAAAGTTCAAAATCTACCCGGCAGCCTTCAATATGATCTCATCAACTCACTTCTAATCTTTGCTCATCAACGCATCATCCGGGCAAGGGTTGAAGACGCAATATTAGGAGTCGAAAGCTATCAAACCTCTCTCAACTTCACTGCTCCACAAATGAAAATTCCAGGAATCCCGGGTTTGAAACCTTGCTCGTTTGTCAGAAAACCGTTTGGGTCGTCTTCGTAAAAGACGGTACTAAGAAATTCTTGAGATATGAAGAAACTCACAAGTTCGGGGATCAGACGCTCAAATTAGTCAGACTTCAGCTAGATGAAAGACTTAAGAGTTATGACCAAGGAATCAAAAGGGGTTGGACAAGGGATGATGTAAGAGAAGCTCTAAAGTTCATGGATAGGATCGATCAACGACTGAAGTTCAGGAATCATATTCGTACATTGGAAAGCTTGGTTGGAGGAAGAGCACAAATCCTGAACATTCTCACTTACCGTCGTCCTGAGGAACCGTTGCTCTGATTGCTCATCTTTTGGTACATCATTGTTTATTTCTCATTATCACATTTCTATATTTTATTACTATGGTTTGTACACACATAACAGTGTACAACCCGCTCTTGTAATGAAAGGACCCTGTAGTACGCATCTGCCTCAATCCTGAAATAAGGAGTGTGGAAAACTAGAAGGGGGGGTTGAATAGTTTTACGTCCGTTTTAAAATGTTTGAAAACAAGTTTTTTAAAAAACTTCGATTCTATTTTATGTGATTTCAATACTTGGACTATATGAACAATTATATATTAACTAACTAACTAAGCTAATATAGTATAAGTAAATAAGTAATGAATGAGAAGAGTTAGAAAGATCAAACCACAACACAAGGATTTATAGTGGTTCGGCTACAAGGTCACCTTCCTTGTTCCTACTCCACTCCCCGAGTTACCTACTCGAGAGTTTTCTTCACTATGTCAACAAAATCCCTTGTGGCGGAGAAACCTTACAAAATTTTTGCTTACACCGGCTTAACGACACAAAGCTAGATGTCGGGTTCTAATCCTAGCTAGAACCAATCTCACGACTTCTTCACAACTTCTACACAACTTAAACACACCACAACTTCGTCACTACTTCACACCACTTCACTTCTACACAACTTCTTCTCCCTACTCAACTTCTACTTCTCCTAAACTACTTATTACAAGCACAACACAACTTTACAAATAATATACACAATATACACAACTACACTACAATACTTCTTGAACTTTGTTGTTGAAGGAGTATTCTTCTTTTGCACTTCGGATGAGGATGGATGTGAAGGGAGTGAATCACTTGAAACAAGGATTAGTAATCTAATGATCAAAGGGTTTTGGAAGATGTTTAGAGAGATTTAGATCTGAAATTTTCGTGCAAAAGGTGAGGAAAAATACCAGATTTAAGGTGGTATTTATAAGAGAAAATTCTGACAGATTCTGACACAGGAGCGTGGCCGGTCCCCTTAATTCATGGCCGGTCCCCTTAATTTTAAGGGGACCACCCCTTATAATTAAGGGGGCCGCCCAGCTGTAACGGCCAGAAAATCTGTCATTTAGTGGGGAAAGTTTATTTGGTGAAAAACTAACTGATTTTGGTTAAAAATTTGAATTCATATATTTAGTATGATTAAAATATTTTTCTTTATTACCAAAATGTTTTTCAAAAATATATAATATGTTTATATAATTAAATAAACTTTGTAATAATTAATTAAATGCCCCTTTGATCATGAGATATATTAAGCACTTGTTTATTCATACCTTAAGTGATTAAGTTGGATATAATGATATAAACTAGCTTAATACTTGTTTACATAGTAATCTTACGTTTAATGATTCTACATTTTGTGATCGTCAAAACATAGAGATATCGAAAAATATAAATAACGTTTTTATGCATTATTTATGTCAACAATCTCCCCCTTTTAACCAGCTGCCTAGCGCAGTTGGCCACCAGCTACCTTAGAAGCCTGGGCCCAATCATGTGATGTCTTGATCCAACAAAGGACGCGAGTTCGAATCCGTTCCGCAGCATGGATGGGTATTGGGTGGAGGTATTTCACAGGCATCAAACCTTTGCTGGGTAGGGTTGATGGATACCATTATGGTACACAGGGTTGAGGTGTCCCTGCCAATCTACACTTTTTTTTGATCCAACAATCTCCCCCTTTTTGATGATTACAAAATCTAAAATCATTAAGCGAAAATTTGTATATATACAAGTATTATTGTGAGTTTATATCAATTCTCCCCCTTTTTGTTAGCATCAAAAAGGTTATCCCGATTTACTTGGAGCTCCCCCTTGATGTATACTCCCCCTCGTTTTGAGGTCATAAAGGAATCGAGATATGGAATTCTTGCAAAAAATATTTAGTGGACAAGCAACATATATATATAGCATGCAAGAAGAGAAACTAAACATAACCATAATCATTGATAAAATCAAAAGTTTACAACAAGCATTACATCAACAAACTAAATGATTAAACAAGTAGTGCAAATAATAAAAGCCTTGAAGGCTTACAATCATAACTAAAATAAACCAAAGCTCTAACATGAAAATCCTCTCTAGAGCTTGCCATCCAAAATGGTTTAAGACAATTTTATTTACAAAATACCAAGCATGTTTAATTGGGTGGAATTGATGGTGAACATGGAGATGGTGACGGTGGAGGAGTGTTTGTTGATGGTGGTGGTGGAGGTGTGTTTGTTGTTGGTGGTGGTGGAGTTGTAGTTGTGGTGGTTGGTAGTTGATGCAACAAGTTTTCAATGTGTGAAAACATGTAGTGTATCTCATCTCTTAGTCCGAACACAATTGTTCGGTTGTGGATGCAACATAGGCAAGTGTCACCATGAGCTTCAAGTAAGCTCCATGGGACGGGATTGAAGGTTGGTGGATTGATAGGGGATGATGAGAAGTGTGCATCAATAGGTGTTAATGGTGATAATGAAAGAGTTATGTCAAGAGTTGTGTTTTCAATAGTAGGTGGTGGTGGTGGAAATCTTGTGGAGGAGACAAGTGGGTGTTTATGTAGTCATTTATGGATGAAGTTGATGGTATGAAAGAAGTGGAGGTTCCATTTGTTGATGGTGTTTTGGAAGGTGCATTTGGTGCACTAGGAGATGAGCATTGAGGTGGTGGTGATGGAGTGGTGTTGTCTTCATTGGTGAGATCAATGAAGAGTTGTTTTAGTGGAATAATGACAAGTTTTTGTTTCCTGGCATTGTTTGAGTAGGTGGTTCTTGGTGATGACATGGTGAAAGGATGAGGTTTGATGAAGGTTGAGGATGATGGAATGTGAATTAAACATGCATGGGGATTATATAGTATGAAAACATGTTTAGAAATGGAATTAATTTGAAAATAGA